>JAOBRG010022903.1:0-18079 GCA_027574985.1 Umimayanthus nakama | reverse complement strand
AGGGTGGTACCAGGGAGGGTGGGATGAAATGGCTCACCCAAGGTGGTACCAGGGAAGGTGGGATGAAATGGCTCACCCAAGGGTGGTACCAGGGAGGCTGGGGTCAAATGGCTCACCAAGGGTGGTACCAGGGAGGGTGGGATGAAATGGCTCACCCAAGGGTGGTACCAGGGAGGCTGGGGTCAAATGGCTCACCCAGGGTTGGCTCACCAAGGGTGGTACCAGGGAGGGTGGGATGAAATGGCTCACCCAAGGTGGTACCAGGGAAGGTGGGATGAAATGGCTCACCTAAGGTGGTACCAGGGAAGGTGGGGTCAAATGGCTCACTCAGGATGGTACCAGGGAGGGTGGGGTCAAACGGTGCCCTTAGTTTTAGTGCGTTTTCTAGATTGTTACGCTTGACTACACGCGAGTTAAATCTGTGCTCGCACAAAAGATTTCGTCACTGAGCACGTCATCGCACATCGATGTTCTCCAATGATGACAACGCTTCAAATCAAAATAACATGCTGCGGTTTTAAACATTATAATTAAGACTAGCAGTTGCATTGTTCTGTCCCGAAAGCGGGTTTTTGAATACGTTACAGTTAAAACAATTTTTACCTAACTCGAAACGTTTCTACTTCATATTTCGGTGAAGCTTAAAAACGGGATTCCACTGTGTTATCTTCGAGCCCTAGCTTTCTTCAAATCACAGCATTATCCAAATACCTCTGCAGTAATGACGAGAACTGACTCTGTATCATGCTCTCCACGTTCATCTCCAACCTCGACGACAGTTTTTCTGAAGCCGTTTGGAACTCCTGCACTTGACTCTGTAGCTGCTGGACAATAGGTTCACGGGCTTCTTTCTGCTCCTTTGCCAGCTGGCTGAACGAAGCTGAAACTTGCTGCAGGTCTGTCGAGGGACGAGTTCAGTGGAATAAGTTTGTCGATCGATACAAAAAAAATCTTACTTAAAGACAAACCCTGGAGCAGCTTAACCTCCCCACATACAAGGCCGTTTTTCTGGAGTCTCGTTAAAATGTAATCGTTTTGCACATGCTGTTCGCATCTGACCATGTGAAAAAGATAGCGCCTGTACTTTTGTCACAAAGCCTTGCACACCTAGCGCAGCTGAGAGATGCGAAGAAAGCCCTATATTTCAAAGACTTATCCCTGTACTAACAACACTGTGTGTGGTAGGTTTGGAGTTCGTAGAACTGTTTTGTGAGTTTTTATTGGCATTGTGGTAAAAAATTTTGTTGAAGGGAACAAATTGCCACCATTTTCACTACGGTGCTCTAGAAGTCAGATTATAGATTATAAAATCTTAAACAAGAAATCAGCTCTGCGCGTATTGGGTGTGTCGTGCAAACTGTCTGGCAAAAAGCACATAAAGAGCAACTAAAGGGAGAGCTACTCCTTGACATAATATTTAAACCAATTTCTTGTGATAAAAATAGACATTTAAGCTTTGGAATAAAGTTTTACAGCTAATGACTTAGGAAAGAAAACTTCTGGGAGAAGCGTGTCCCAGGGCTGTGTTTTGGAGAAATTTGCATCCTGATTGACTTAAAGCGACCAAACTAACGCCCGAACGTAGCTGAACACAGTTGATAACACTCAGTTCTGGCTACAAAACTCAACAATTTCCAAAGGGAGTGACCAAAGCTGCTTTGTTTTATGTTGAACAAGCCGTGACCGTGCACTTTGTTTTGTGTTACGTGTGAGCCCACATGTTTTGACTGGCTAGTTATTCATTTGTATTTCAAAACCTTTAATTTGTGTTTTGTGAAGGGTCAAGGTCAATGAATAAAAGAGAAAGGGAACGAAAACACTTATACAAAGACACTAATAAGTTTCATAACCAATCAATCTCGCTTTGTCAATTATGCGCTGATAAAAGAATTTGCCTAATGGATGATTTCAATCTTTGCCTATTGAAAAGTGAGGTGTGTGAATTCAGTCACAGCTTTCTTTTATCTCTACAGAGCCGTTGTCTCGTTTCAACAATAGGCCCTTTGCAGCTGGAGGTCACATGGTACAAAATCCGACATACTGGAGAGCAAAAGAATTTGCCACACTCCAAAATAAAACACAATTAACTAAAAAAGTGTGGTTTTTCTTTGTTTACATTTCCCAGTGGAGTTTTGTCACATTCTTTTGCTCTTCAGTATGTCGGGTTTTGTACCATGTGACCTCTAGCTGCAATAGGCCTATTGACAAGCCAACGCGAGTTCGAAACTATTCTTCCTCTCTTATTGATAACATTTTAGTAAATAACCCAGACCAAGTATCAGTTAGTGGAAATATCATTTCCGATATTAGTGACCACTTCTTGCGGTTTTGTCTCTTTAAATCTGGAAAAGGAAAACAATTACCAGTCAAAACCACGCCATGTTACACAATAGCCGCTGTACTTACACTGCTGCGTTCCTCTCTGAAACGAGTCATTGATCTGCTGGAACATGCTCTGTGTGGCCTTCTCAAACGAGGGCAGGATGGTGCTCTGGAATGCCTCCCTGTACCCCATCTGGATGGGTCCCTGGAGAGCGCTGGCGGCCGCCGCACCAATCGTGTCTACCACTGGCTGTGTGTAATGAGGGCGCAGGCAACAAACATCAATAAAACACAATCAAACCCATCACATAGCCTCATCCGCAGACATCTCAAATTAATCGAGCTTGGACTAAAAATTTCCGGAGTTGTACGATCTCGCAGTAAATAATCGATAATAAGTCCATCAGGACTGAGCCAATTGCTGTCACTAACTATCAACCATCACAGTTAACCATCATCTGCAGGATGCTACCAATTACACACTTAGGTTCTGTTAATTCCAGTCAAACGGCTCACCACACATTAGCCAACTTTTTAGTCAATTTTTTCGCGGATTTCTTGTCGAATTTACCAACTTGCAGTTGCAAATGCAGATAGAATGAGAAACCGCCAGACTAACTGACGAGATCTGTCGGAACGTTTGAAATCAAACTTGTCTGAATTTTGCCCGACAAGCTGCGATCTTGTCCAGGTTTGTCGGTGCCACCTTACACTAGCCGATTTCAAGCTTGTTTACTGTAACTGAAGGTTACACCAGTCTTGGAGTGAAACACTTTACTGCATAAAACACCATAAAGCAGTTTCTCATACCTTGCTACGAACCATCTTTCCAATGCTGTCTTTTAGTACAGTATCTGCAGCAGTTAGTTTCTGTAGGAACAGTTTAAACTTGGTTAATTATCTTGTGGCTGTAAACATCTTGGTGCAATCTCTCCATAACAATGAGACGCTGCTTATATCACAGGCAGACAACATGTAAAGTATGAGGGGGTATGTAGCACTCCTCACGCTTTGAGCTCGCTCATTTGCTAAACTTGTGACACGCTGTCTGATCTCCTACATTTTCTTTCATACCTGACGCTCGCCATAGACCAAATACCTATGGCGTCTATGGCGAGCGACAAGCAACAAGCAAGAAATCAACCGACGCCATCAAATCCTTCAAAACAACACAAAAGGTTGTAAAGCAAGTAAGCTTTATTAATCTGGCATTCCTTGTTTCAGGTTTTGGAGTTCATGGGATGGAAAACATGGTATTTACAGAGGATAATCTCTTACCACTCTCAGCAAACCGAAGTTAGCCATTATAAATTGCAGTAAAAGTAAAAGATCACGTCGAGTGGCTTCAAATTACAGTAAAAGCATGAGGTCAGATGGCGCGCCACAAATCAAAGCAAAATGTATGAGATTAAAGTGTGAACAATCTTCATATCTCTTCGACCATAACGGTTTGCCTGCTTGCGCTGTTGAAACTAACCTGGGTTATCGTTGTGGTCATTTGTTCCTGCACTGGAGCTAGCAGTTTCTGGACAGCTGGAAGACAACAAATCATTAGCATTGAGAAAACGTTTGCCTTGAATGACAGACATAAGTGTAGTGGTTGGAACCCACAGATCAGCGCCTCGTTGTTCAAAAGTGGGTTAACGCTAGCCAAGAGTTCGAAGATTCGGTCAGTGAAAGAATCCCCCCGCTCATAAACAGAGTAGATATTTTGTACTCGAGTCGTCAAGACAAGAGTTGTATGATACACAGCAATTTTTGTTCTTGTTTTAGGGTTTTGCAAGACCTTCCATTCCCTCCAATCCATACCTGGGACTACGGAGTTCTTCATCTCTCCCTTAACAGCTTTCTCCACCTTTCCAGCCACTGCGTTTGTCAGGCTCTGTGACACAGTGTTCTGTAGCTGCTCCTGCTTCTTCTTGTCTGCCTGATGACGCTCTCGTAGCGCCTTCTCCAGCCTCTGGTCTGTGACGGTTATGGAACTGACAACAACACGGTACAACATACACACAACTGCAAGCTCTAGCTGGGTTGGGTTGGGAATTCGTATGATTATCTCTTACCTTCACTACTCTCATCCAAAGCGAAAATTTTGTCCTACATGGCTCCTACTCATTGGTATTCAATAAGTGTTTCAGGGTGGTCAATTCAATTCTTCAAGACATGGGGCTGATTTTCTTTCATGGTGAAAACAATGAACAAAAACTCTATCGAATAAGCAGTAAACGGTCTAACAAGCAGTAACGCCAGACAAATCGCCAGGTTTTAAACCATTTTCAATGAAAACAGTATAAAAAACCTGCAAAAGTCTTCAGAAAAAATTCCTGAAATTCAGTTAACGTTAAAACAACTGCAAATCAGAAGCTTCAGGGTTTCGGCACACTGTATGCTTTTTCTTAAAGTACTGCATTACTTTCCGCAAAATTCCAGAATTCCAGGAATACGGTGATAATAACTGTTTTTCTAGGAGTTTTCAGGGCCTTGGAGGAAATTACAAAGTTGCAGAATTTTCCAGGAATTTCAGTAGTAAGGTAAATATCATTTTTTTACTAGGAGGGGGGACTGTAAAACTTGTGGGGGGATAGCAACAATTTTTGCTGCCCTGAAGTGTGTGTGTGTGTGGGTGGGTGGGGGGGGGTGGGGGTGGGTGTCACATTTTTTTCTTGTACTAACTAAATGTAACAAGCGTGTGTGTACTACACACATTTGCTAGATGTTATAAATAGAACAAGATTCTGATTCATTATGGCTGATGGGAAAGTGGGCTAGTTTCGAGTCTTGCTGCCGAGTGTAACGAATGAAAAATGCTTTGAAACTCAGTTTTGTTGGCTCGACACGTTTTTCTCTTGCCTTAGTCAAAAATTGTAAATTGGCATTAACAAAATTTTTATTAAAGAATATGCCAGAAATGTACCATAAAGCCACAGCATCATTCACATTTTCGTTTGCTTGTTCAAGTGGGTGGATACAACTTTTTTTTTCGACATTCACAACCTGAAGTTTGCATCCCCCCATCCTGGTAAAAATGGTATGTCCCTAAGGCGACAAACTTGTGGGAGGTTGGTACAACTGGTAAGATCTCTGACTGCCACACCAGAAGGTTCGAGGTTCAATCCCCGGCCTGGTCGAGGGTTGAACTTTAGGTAACCTTCTTTCGCCAAACCTTCCGTGGACAGGGACAATAAGCCATTGGTCTAGTTCTTGATGTTCTATCGGGGAGCTTAAAAGAACCCACACGCTGGTCGATAAGAGTAGGCTAACGCCCATGTTGTGGACTGTCACCTCCTCCCCTACAAAGGGCCTGCTGTAATTGGCGAAACCTGCAGCAGTGTTCCTCTCCCATCAGGAAAACAAAGCAAAATAAACTGCAAAGGATACTCTCCTCCTTGGCATGGTCAGCCAGCGCAGTCTGCACCCTGGTGGTGACCACACTCTCGATCCTCTTCATCTCCTCGTGCAACATCCTGACAACCGCCTGGTTCTGGAAGGCCTGCTGCTGTCTCAGCTGCTGCTTCAGCTCCGTGATCTCCTGCTGCTGGGTCTGAACGATGCTGAGGATCTGCTCAACTGTCGCCTGCATCCCTGTGTTGACCTGCTTGAGAGATATACAGTACTACTTTGAAATAGGAAGGTATGGATGTATTATAGAGTGCTAAGCAATATCTCCTGCAGCTGAGTCCGAACGATGCTGAGGATCTGCTCAACTGTCGCCTGCATCCCTGTGTCGACCTGCTTGAGAGATATACAGTACTACTTTGAAACAGGAAGATGTGGATGTATTATAGAGTGCTTAACAATATCTCCTGCAGCTGAGTCCGAACGATGCTGAGGATCTGCTCAACTGTCGCCTGCAACCCTGTGTCGACCTGCTCGATAGATATTACACAATATAACTTTGTAATAGTAAGATATGGATGTATTTTAGAGTGCTAAACGTTATCTGCAGCTGGGTCTGAACGATGTTGAAGATTTGTTAAACTGCTGCCTGTAACCCTTTTATCATCTACTTGATTGATTTACAAATACGATACAACTCTTGTGTTGGGAAGATGTATGGATTTATTTTCGAATGTTTCAGCCCCAACCTGCCCGTAAGTACAGAACTTCTCAACCTGCATTATAAATATACACGTAAGATTCTATTTCAACAAAACGGCGTGGAGGTAGTACCCATCGAGTGCTACGCTTCACCTCGTGCTGTTGGGTGTGAACAGCGCTGAGGATTTGCTCAAACGTTGCCTTAAACTCTGAATGCAGCGGCTTAATGAATATACACACAGGGTATAACAAGTAACTTTTTCTTCATTATAAAACCAAAAAAAGAGAAATTTCGAAAAACCTTTGCAAAGCGGGAACCTTCAAAAGTTGTGGAAAACGTCAGCGGTCTTTTTGAACTTTTCAAACAAACCAGAAAAAATCTGAAAATACTGTAAAGAACGTTTTCAAAACCATCCACTTTGATGTTAAAACGTTTTCGAAAAAAGCCGGGGCAATTTTTAGTGTGAACTGGCAGTGAACACAACGCCAAGAATAAAGTTGCGGATTCACATGTTAGCGGGCTATTGATTACGTACGATTAGTTTAGCTTCTTACGGACTTTTCAACAGCTCACCTCGGGTAATCTTGTCTGCTCCGGTGGAATGTCAATGGGGGATTGGGGAGAAGTTACCAATCTGGAGAGTGTCATAACTTTAGAAGACATGGCTGGAGACACACGCACGCAATTTATTCAATATATTGAAAATACAGTGTAGAGTAATACAAAAGAGCTGTGAATGGCCAGGATAAGTGTGAGTGGAATTAATCTGATTACGGAAATGATTAAAATATCACTTATTAGGATTGTGATCTACAACTATGGTGAGATCTATATTGACGATGGCGGTAACTGATATTGAAGAAAGTTATAATAATAATGATAATGATAACAATAAAAATAATAATGATAACAATGATAATAGTAATAATAATAATAATAATAGTATTAGTAATAATAATAATAATAATAATGGTAGTGGTAGTGATGATGACCTTGACGATTAAGCTGAGTGTGATGACAAGTGATGACTGTAAAGGTAATGATGACGATCGTGATGAGAATGATGATAAATACTCTAAATTAAAATATTTTTAATATCAAGCTCAAATTTGATCTTTCCTTCTAAAGAGTCTGTTTAAATGGACCACGAAATTGGATTTACGGGAATTAGGCAAACTTTAAACCATTACGTCAGCAAAGAATCGCCAAAATGAGCTGTTTTTAAAATAAGCAAACAGTGACGAGTTACTCACGATAAGTTATCTGGCTTAAAATGTCTTCTTGGAGACTTATCAAATGGTTGCGACGATAAAGCAGCTGAGGTAAAATAGCCCCGACTTTCTTTGTCAATCAGATCTCCATTGGAGGACTCTGCTGGTTTTGGTGCGTGGCCAAGTGTTACCACTTCATCACTCTGAGGTGCTCGCTCCTTTACCTCCTCGTCTGCGAGGGTTATAAGGGGTCTCTCGTCCAACGGTGTCGGTGTGAGGTCACGAGAAAGCGGGCTTGACCTCTCATCAAGGGCTCCCATTGGCGGGCAGCTCTCTTGCGACACTGTCGTACTTCGCACCTCGGGTTCTTTGGTCTCTTCTTCAACCTCAACGTCAACATCCTTTTCCTCGCTCGATAGTGGACTAAGGCTCCTAACAGCTCTCTCTTCAACACTTCCTGTGATATCTTGCACCTCTGCCTGTTCCTCCACCGGCGCTGCGTCTCTTTCAGGTTCTGTACCTGGAATTTGAGTAAATGGTTGATTAATTCATAATACGACTACATAATCCACAAAACAGTATTTCTGTTTTATAGGGGCAGATTAGTTTTGTTTTGTGTGTGTTCGTGGGATAAGGAAAAAGGTGTGTTGGGGGAGAGGAGGATGACCTATCAACGCAAGAAGCAAGAACTCCCCCCCCTCCCCCCCACTAATAAATGAGGATGCTTTTTGCTTTATTAAAGTGGTGCATGTAATAGAGCTTAAGGAGAATGATTTTTTGGTTTCCTTCACGGCGCTAAAATAATAGTCTTTTAAAATCTTCCAAGCCCCCGCCCCTGTATAAAAAATAGCCAACCCCCCTTTTACCTGTTTTGGCCCCTGAATGAAAGGGTGTGGACTGGAACGCGGGCATTGGTATGACACTGGGATCAGGCGCAACTTGTGCAGGGGGTGTCATAGGCAAGGGTAGGGATGTGGGTGTCATTGTACCAGGGACACCCACAACAGGAGTCATTGGCAGGGGCAGTGACGTAGGTGTCATGACAGGGCTCTCGTCCATGGCAAAAGAACTCTGCGGTGTCTCTTGTATGCTAGACTTAAGGGTGCTGTCCGAGAGGTTTGACGACACCGACGAGGCTGTGTGGTCATCGCCAGAGGGCTGAGAGGTATTCACAGCTGTCACGTTCGTTACGCTGCTGCCTGCACTGTTGGCGCTATCGGGTCTGGCACCTCGCTTGCTGGACGAGTGGGTGAACGCATCGGGAGTGATGAGCTTCGGTTTAGTGGTTACTTCAACCTCTGGAACTGTTTCCGGTTCCGGTTCCTCGGCATCTGTGCTCGCTTCTGTCTCCATTCCACTCAGATCAGACAAAGCATCACGGATACCTGCATCGTGCACGTTCAAATAAAGGGCCAAGTTTAACGAGTTTCCTCAAGGTTCGGGTACTCTTTAACCTTCATTAGGATGCTGTTCAGTTTGAAACCGAAAGGGGCAAAATGAGATTGCTGGCCATATGGATAGATAAGTAAAGCTTAAAAATAACGAAAAAAATACTATGATATTTCATACACAAAACGAGATTTGAAACAGAAAAGCTGTACAGGAAGTGGGCTTGAGGGGGTGCCAAAACTTTTTTTAAAAAGCTTTTTTCTCGAGACTATTTTTATGACAAAACTATGAGACACTCGAGGTTCCAACTCGAGCAGTATTTCGTCCACTGATTTGAAATTTGGCAGTTTTCTAGCTAAATAACAGAAAATTAAAACCACATCAAGGTTTTTTTTTAAAGTTCTAAAAACTTTTAAAATTACCACAATAAAACTTCGCGGCTTTCGATTAAACGAAAGTGCTATTTCAGATTTGGTTTTTTGGGTTCAGGTTTATTAAAATACAAACAAAGCGGCCTTTCGAAAAACACTGACACGGTTTTGGACTGTAAAAACTATCAAATATGAAAATGTAATAATTGGTGCCATCAAACGCAACACGTCCGACTTGGAACTTCGGAAAGGGACTGAAACAAAGGTCGGAAAACAAGACTTTTGTTCTCTTCATATATTTGAAATTACCAAATTAAAATAAAAAAGCGATTCAGAGAACTTTTCAAAATAATTTTTTCATTGACACAAGTTTATAGAGCTACGTCACGAAACACCAGAGATTTGCTCCATTGAACGGAAACACCATATATAAATACACCATTTTAAAACTTCCCATGATCGCATGCAAGGTTAATCCAAGACCTAAAAAGTCAGAAAATGTATCCTACGTTGATTGGTAGTGAAATTGTCAATGAATAACTCACAAAACTACTTTGTCCACACATATATATGAATTACGGTAACATGATTGCAACCCACCAGGATATAAGAATGTTTTCTGTGGTTGTTTGAAGAAACAACAGCCAACAAAGACGTCAAATTCAAATATAAATCAATATGAAAGGGTCGTCTTTTACTCTAAGAATAAAAGATCCCATTGGAACCCAAAACTGACCATCCGCAAACAAGCATACAATAGCATCAAATAGCATATTGTTAAAAATTGTCAGTTATCGTTACTCTTATTGTTAAACAACCAACAGAGTAGGAAAGCGCGATCGTATCTTACTCCCTGACTTTAAGCATGAACTTCGAATTTTCCTGGCAAAATTTAAAATTCTCTGACCTTGGAAAAAAATTACCCTACATTTTCCCGACCCATGGTATCCTTTATTAAAGTAACTGCAAGCTTTAGTAATACCAACCCGCTGCTTCAGACGCCATGAGGGACGACACGGAAGAGGGCGTGGCCGGTGGAACTGACGGCTCAGGTTGAAAGTGAACCAGTAGTTCCTGCATCGACCTACGGTTACAAGTCACAGCAATGTATTTTCATTTAATGTGTTTGAAGTTCGCTCAGTAATGAATCAGTAACTTTATAGTCCTCGGTAGGGCTTTCATCCAAATTATCAAAGTCGCTGCGTTGAACAAGGAACCAAAAACCTAACTTACTTTGTGTGTATACAATTAAGTCTCCACTGCTGACTAAAGTTCTTCCCAATGATTCTTATCCATGTCTTATCTCAATTTCTCATCATCATATGCACCACTTCCATCCAATTTCTCAAAGTCACTACATTGAACACGGAACCAAACACCTAACTTACTTTGTGTGTATACAATAAAGTCTCAGCTGAACTCCAAAGTTTTTTCTGTGTGCCTTATCCATCTCACCATCCAACATCTCTTCATCAAACTCATCACTATCATCCAAATTATTATCGTCTGGCTGCTCGGCATCACTGCGCTGCTTGTAAAGCTTTGCTTTTGCTATAACAAAGCTCAGGAGCGGCTGGGTGAGGAGAAACTCCGACAGTGACGTCACATGTGCCCGACCTTCCTCGGCATCTTGATGCAACATGAATACACACAAAGCCTGCAGAGGATTGTGGGAATGTGAAACAATAATGTAACGGACCGTGCTGGAAAAGATGGCGGTTGGAAGTTTTACCCAGAGTTCTTAGCTTACGAAAACTCTAAAAGTGTTCATACAAATGCACAGAAAAGTTCTAAAAAATTCCAAACTTACAACATGCAATGTTGCTAGAACAGGAACGAATTCCCCCACCCCCCCCCAAAAAAAAACCAAGTATGGCTTTCTTCGTGCCTACTGGCTCTGCTACGTTCGCAAGGTATTGTGGTAAAGTATATGGCTTTCTTTGATCCCAGTAGCTGTGCAAGGTTCGCAAGGCATTGTTGTAAGTTACAAGCCAAAAGGTTTCTTTTTGGACTTCCTTGCCCCATGTTTACACATAGTGGTTAGTAAATAAAGTAGAAGTTAAAAATTTAAATGTAAAGTTGCCAACTTTTTGGTACAGCTAGTTGTACTGTGAAGAATTCTGGGAATTCCATCCCACATTTTACAGGGTTGCCACTGTTAACTGGATGTTAAATTCAAGGACTTTTCCAGGACTTTCCAGGACCTTTACGAACAAATTCAAGGGCCTTTTGTACAAAAAAACTTGTTATTTTGTATGTTAAATAAAAAAGAAGCTTTACAGAATTTGCTTCTTTGCAAAACTCGAGCCTCCGTTCCTGTTTTCATACATTATTACATTGAAGGTGTAATGCTCGGTTATGACAAACAGCTCAATTTCATTATTTTTGTACAGTTTAGGCAGAAAATTTTGTCCATTCCAGGATTTTCAAGGACCAAAACCCAAATTCAAGGACTTTTCAAGGCCTGGAATTTTCTTTTGCCAATTCCAGGACTTTCCAGGATTTTCAAGGACCGTGGTAACCCTGATTTTAGTTTGGAAAACACTGCTACAGATAGCTGTATATGATCTGTTTTCGCTTATCCGTACACAACGTACATGTATTTTGTACTGTTGTGAAATCACATTGATAAGATACTGTGGGTTTATCTCAACATCTTATTTCGAAACCATTTCAAGGGTGCAGCTGCACGTACTTACTACTCAATGTGTAGTTTAACATAAAGACTGACTTTACACGCTGGGAATGAAAGGTATGAGCAAAACATGTAGGGAAAGACAGTACTGGTGCTTTTTCATAAACAAAAACACTGATTCTGATACTTGAGGTCATCTCCATCGATTGTTGGATTAAAAACTCAGGTTCAGTACCACACACAAAATCAGTTCACAAGAGATACTTTGATAAACTTCATGGGAGTGAAAAATCTACATATAAAAGTTACTCCAGTTGATGGACAATGATTCACATTGTGCAAAATTGACTAAATCTTCAATCGCAAATGTCACTCAAATCTCATTTATTGACACGTGGAACAGGAACCTGAAATAAACTTGATAAATGAAAAACAATCAAATGAAACACTTTAGCTTGATGGTACCTTTCTCTTGATGTCTGACAGCACCAGATAACTTGCGGTTAGGTCCAGCGACACTTTAATGCATGGATCATCTTGTACTCTGGTTAAAAAAAACCACAGTGATACATATATTTAATACTAACTATAAACAACAATGAGAAACTTTGTCTGAGGATCTGTCTTGGTATGAACCTTCTACACATTCCTGGGTTGGGTAAAGGAAGAAGTTAGGTGTATGCCAAACCAACCCACAACATAAAATCACTTTTGCTTCAAGTCAATCCACAAAATCGCAAGGAGCTCATTCTGTTCTGTACACAATGAACCAAACGCCTAACACAAGATACACCACCAAGAGTCTTTCTAGATTTTTTATGAAAACCACAAATAATTTGGAACATGGAGCAAAGAATAATGCTTAAGGGAAATAAAGCAACATAAATCGCGAGACAGCAAAGAAACTACAACATAACAGTTAATGGTTTGAGCAACATAACTGATGACTGTACAAGAATGGAGAAAATAACAAGAGAAAAACTGGATCTCAGCTGGAAAATGGAGAAAAACAGTAAAGAAAAAAGCTAAAGTAATTCCAACAGTATAAAACAAGACTCGATCATCAAAAACAGCAACCAAAAAAAACCCAGTACATTGAGACACAAAAGGTATTGCAGGGCGAGAAATGGCAGTGTCCCTAGTGCCAAATGCCCGGCCAAAATGGTGAACTGGCATGCCAAAAAGTATTTTAATGTCCAAGACCGAAAACCTTTTGATGGTGCAGCAAAACTAGCAAGAAGTTAAAGGAGTTGACCGGACATGGTTAACAAAAATTTTGCAATAAAACTCAAGGAATTTTCCGTGACTCTTTCAGAACCAATATTAGTTTTCCTTGATTGGAATTGCTAAAAACCCCGCTTTTTGGGCATATTTTTGCTCAATAATATAGAGAATTTATGCAGATTTCAAACATTAAATGAAGTTCCAGGACTTTTCCATGAGCTCAACTACTTTCCGTATAATCCGTGAGCCTGGAAAATGCGTTTTCAAAATCCATGACTTTTAATGACCACATGAATCCAGCTGAACTTCAACAAGGGATCCCAGTGTAACCTTTGCATCTCTCGTTAGCACTTGAATGAGTATTGAAAGTGACTACACAAAAAGGGAAACAGAATTGTATCACTGAACGTGTTTTATTAGTTAGAAGAGCTGGACTTTCAGATAACCTTTATCTCCTGCCCATTAGTCATGAACTAATGCAAGAGAAAACAATCTTGGAGTCCACATGTCAGCTTCTCTTATAGAATTTATAGAAGATGTGAACTCCTCTGTGTACTTTGCAGTGTTATTAACAAGACTGGTAGGGAAATTAAGACATAAAAGGCTAGAACACGGAAAGCAAAGGTTGCATTTCTCACATTCAAGAACAAATGGTGATCAAAGAAAACAAGTTGCGCCTCTTCAAAATGTCTTACTCAAGGATGAACCAAAGCCACCGCACCAAAAATGCTGGCTCCACTTTGGGCCCACAGTTTACTGGAAAACTTGTCTAATAATCCATCATCTTCCTGGAATACCCTCCATTTCTCCATAGTGGGTGTATGGACATTTTCTGGAATAAGACACTGACACTGGAAACTGTACTAGAAACTTGATAATTCTCTGTTAACAGTTGGTTCAGTCACGAAAATCAACTTTCACTCGTCTGGTCGTCTGAGATGAGTCATTTTAGCTGTGGACAACCAATTTTGCTGAATCACATGTCCGCATGGACGAGCAGAATTGATGCATTATTCAATCTGAGTTTGTAACCAAGGGAAATAGCCACAGCTTAAACGGCTGCTTTGAAAGTCTTTGTTAATTGGTGTATGTGCTTTCCACAGGTAAATACAATACTGTGACATGATATTTTCAAAAGTTAAAGCAAATATGTGTACAAGTATTTTTTTTGGACAAATGAAAATTGCTTATGGACAAGCAAATCTCAGAATCTACTTGTCCCATGGGCGAGTGAAGAAAGAAAAGGGCTGATGGGCCTGTTCAGCCACCGTTAAGTCCGAAAAAATTAACTGATAATGGCTGTCGGTCTTGTTTGCACCATGGAAAATATAAGCACAATAGCATTCTTGAGGTTTGTCAGGCAATTGCGTTAGGAAGACTGCTTGGTACTTACTCTGAAGTTAGTGGAGGCCCGGGAGGAACTGTGAAACTGGAATAAAAAAACGAAAGAGATTAATAAAATAGCTTAACATGTTGTAGTCACGGCCGATTAGAACAGCCAAGTCCTGCAGTAAAATATTAGAAACCTAGGCCCGGTTGTTCAAAGCCAGATTTGGGATAATCCTGGACTAACTCTGTAGGAGTTAAGTAGAGTTAAGCCAGGGTTTAATAGTACTTATCGGGCTTTGAACAAATAGGCTCTAAATCAAGACTTGTTTTGAAGTTGCTGGACGATTTAGAAGACATGCAATTGGCAGGTGTGCTGTTTCAAACAAAAGGCCTTATATTTATGACATTTTTTATTTCGCCATATATTTAACGATGCACAATTCTCAAACACAGTCTATACATATTTTAAAAAGTTACAATACCAGAATTTAAAACGTTGTAAATGCTATCGAAGAAAAGCTGAAAGAAGGCCATGCGACCAGATGTTCTAACAGAAGAAGAATGTGTGAAACATTTTCCATTGATCCGTTACCAGCAGGGTTGCGACTGTTATCTGGAGACGGAATTCAAGAAATTTTACACACGACTATAAAGGAACTTTTCGAGCAAACTCAAGGACCTCCTGTACCAAATAAAACATACTGACAATACGGTATAGTAAAAAAGGTTTATCATTCTGTATATTACTTCAATCAGTAATGAGCTTTACGAGAATTGCTTCTGAGGAAACATCGAGTCACCGTTTCCGTTTTTAAAAGACATTGTTACATTAAATGTACTACATGTATGTCCAGTTACACTGGGACGATCTATCGAAAAGAAGAAAAAAACACAAGGCATCTCTCATGTTTTAAAATCATGACTGGCTTTGCACCACAGTATTTACGAAGCATTTTTACAAATCAAGCCACACCCTATACTCTAAGAGATAACGAAGTTAAACTTAACTTGCCAAAACCTCGTACCAACTACTTGAAAAGAGCAATATGTTATGATGGGGCATCTTTATGGAACTCCCTCCCTCTAGATATCCGCTGCTCTTCTTCACTTAGCCAGTTCAGAAGCAAAATTAACGAATTGCTTTAGCACACGTAATGGATTTCCACACGGCAATCTTGAAAATCAGTAATTGTATTCTTTATATATGATATGCATAACCAATAATTGTAAACTGTGACTACATTTTTATATGTATGTATATACAATGTAACTACTGAAGATTTTACCGTGTTTAAATAAAGCTTGTATGTATGTATGTATGTATGTATGTATATGTTATTTTGCTTATATTTTGCAGCAAGATGAATAATTTTGCTCATTACAAGATTTTCAAGGACCGCAACCAACATTCATGGATTTTCCAGGGCCTCGAATTTATTTTGCCAATCGCATGACTTTCAAGGACTTTTAAGGACCATGGCAACCCTGGATACAGATACTTTATCTTCATGTAACGTAGATGAATTGGTAGACTATCTACCTGAGTATCTTGATTAAGAGTCTTAACATAAAAAAGTTAAACATTGAAAACAATTCATTTTTTGCAGCCAGTAAAGTTCTATAAACGTTGTACACGTTCCTTTTAATACCCACAACAAGGCGAACAGCTGGATTTTACACATTCCGTAAGTCTTCATAAAAATATTACCTGATAGTCTGCAGGCAGTTCCAAGTCACTGTGCACCATATCTTAAGTTCTCGATTGTAGTTTGCGCCTGTGATCATAAACCTCCACATTGGAAGGCTGCAAAAGCAATTGTACTCTCAATTAAGTATAACTCAGTTGCCTAACAATGGGCGTTCCAAATCCTGAAAGTGGAGAAGGAGAGATGCTTTCTCCTTGGGGATAAGGATCATTACATTGACAAACCTAAAGACATTTCAATATCAATATTGAATGACGAGTGACGCTGATAGATAGGCAGGGCAGATGGCACTTCACCTTACTGTAAATAACTTAAGGTGCTTTAGAATAGCAGGGCTAAGAAACATTGCAAAGTTAATTACATTTAACTTAAGTTACCGTATCTATCCGTGTATAACGCGCAACCCGATTTTGAAGTCTTAATTTAACACGCATGTAAAAAAGGGGTGAGTCAAACGTTGTTGTTGTTGTCGTTTGTATTTTTTAATTGTTATGCAAACTACCTCAAATGAAACTAAAAGGTTCCGTGTACAATGCGCATCTCGATGGTGATAAAAAAGTAAGCATAAAACACGGGTAAATACGGTAAGCTGCATAAACATAACACATTCTTTTAAAATTCGCGTTAATAACATGCACTGTTAATTTACTTTAACAAGGTGTTGATTAAGTAAGCTTACTCTTTGTCCTGGACCAAGTGGTTATCACAGAACATCAAGCTCGACACTGGGGCTCCATCGTGGGGTTGGAAAAAGTGGAGACAGGTAGGAGACTCATTTGGTGATACGTCAGACACCTGCCAGAACTTCACAAAGCCATCTTCACTTGCAGTGGTCAGCACACCTCCATCGGGAGGTAGAGCGCCATCTGTGATTGGCTGAAAACAAAAATTACAGACTTGCTTCTTCATTTTAAACAAAAGAATTATTGTAGTAATGATGCAAAGAAACAAGCCACTTTGTTAAGTACCTTTGCTTGTTTAATCTTACCAGTTGCAGTCGTTCTTAATCAATTGCTATTGTACTTTAAAACATCTTTTTACCCGCTGCCATATAAGTCAGCAGCGTCATTTGCAAATGCAATCGTATAAGATTGATCCAAAAAGGTAAGTTTAAAAATGCACTGAAACAAAGACCTCTCTTTTTACCACGCGTATCCAATGAGAGAAACAACACTAATGCAAAAAATAAATACCTTTAATAATTCCATGAAATTTCAAGCGCTAGTATTAAAAAGCGTCAGGACAGTTGATTGTGCACTGTATTATAGAGAGATGAGGCAGCTAACTTACATTCGCGTTTATCGCGCTTCGCTCTTCTGTTCCAAGCAAGACCACCTCTGGCACTCAGGGTAGGGTAACGCCGTGATATCGTGTGAAAGCACAAAAAAAACGCGAGAGCGCAAAAACCATTGAAATATCTTTAGGCTGTTTCGTTCCTATTAGAAAAGAAATATAATTCAGGAAACCAAATGCGTTTCATTGGTTTCTTTTGGTACTGCCGCTATTGTTCCAGATACTTTGAGTGGTTGGAAAACATGAATGATGCTCTCAAGTGTTTTGCACTCTGTAACCGCCTGGTGTATAATTCTCATGCAAACCAACTTCATTTCATTGGTTACTTTCTATAACATTATTGCCGCTACCGTTAGCCACATCCTGTTATTGACTAACAGGTAGCAGAGATCTCATTAGAAACAACAGGCGTTGTATAAATGGTATCTTTTTATCAGGCTTATCTGGGGTCAGATGAAAATCGACAAGTACGGTTTTAGCCTCACAAAATTTCGTTGTAAATGGCAGTTTCGGAAGTTCAGTGCTACGCATTTCAAAAGACTTTTTGAAAAGAATATGAG
>JAOBRG010022792.1:0-23181 GCA_027574985.1 Umimayanthus nakama | reverse complement strand
GGGGGGGGGGGATGAGGGAGCATTTGTAAAAACTGTATGAACGCTCACTCCAGCTGTAACTCAAAACCTTAAAGACAATTCTTCTTCAAACAATTCAGCTGAAAATTTACCAGCAAAAAAAGAAACTGCCTTGATTTTTTTCCTTTCCCACCCTTTCCCCCTCCACAACAACTATTGGCTCATAACTTGATTGCATGATTGGAGGGGAAATTTTTTTATCTCGCTTATTAAATCGCAAGGCACTACTTCATCTTCTTTAACTAGTCTTAACTCAGAAGACCCTGGCTGCTTCCATCCATCTTGAACGACTTATCTACGTTGAAGGAAGGTACAGTTCCACCTCGGAGTATAGCGTAGAACCATTTTTTAGTCCTAAAAATTGCAAAATGTTTGCAAAAACAGATCTTTTTTCCTGTGCAGGGGTTTAAAGCGTTTAGATGGCAAGATTTTAGCTTTGTAATTTATACAAAAGTCTTACGTCCAAGCTAGCGGTCAAACTGTTACTAGTTTATCTGTTAACACGGAGCACACTAGAATCTATGCGTATTCCAATTTTATGTGAGTGGGTCATGTAACACCTAGACTCAGCCGTCTCAACTTATTCAGCAGATTTCTCAGTTAAAATCCAATAATTAAAATAACACTAACAACAATAATAATAATAACAACAATAATAATGATGATGATGATGATGATGGTGATGATGAAGATTAAATTGCAAACTTTTTAAAACATTTACTCCATGTGCATTATTCAACAATGCTAGATTGCTTCAAATGCAATGTAATGTAATTCATAGCGTTGTAAGATGGCATTGAATGTTTGTTTCAGGGTCACGTGATCTGGGACCCGAATATGCCTGCCCAACTTGGTAACCTTACCGCCTTCATGTACAACCAGAACAACGCTATTGAGGAGGCTGGTACCGTCACTACACGTAAGCAACTGAACTGAAGCTTTAATTACTTGTATGGACAAGAGCTGTTAAAGTATGTGCTGTATTTATGTCCAAAACGTGGACCTCAATTGCAAAAAACGCAATGCCTAGGACTAAAAGCATAATGAAGCTTTGATCGAACATACTGTTGTCGATAAGAGTAGGCTAATGGCAGTTTGTGGACTGATACGTCCTCTCCTACAAGGGGAACCAGGCCTGGGAGGGACCACGTGTCCTATTGTCTGTACTCCCGCTGAGTACCATACTCAGCAAATGTTGTATGGTACATTAACCCATAACTTCTGGTGACTTTCTTTCGCCGCACTGTTTGTGGACGGGGACATTAAATTGTTTTTCTAGTCTCATGAAGTGTGAAAACTTATAAAAAAAAAACCCAGGAACTTTGTGCAAAGAGTAGATCAGTTAGAGCAGTGTTTGGAGCTGTGGTCTGAAGACATGCATCGACTCTATAGCGGTCACCAGACGCACCAGCAGTTGCTTTCAGCTTGATCTCGTCCATGGCTTGCGTTGCTTCTGCATTTGAAAGCGGCGACTAGCAACACAGTTTCAATTTAAATAGCAAAAAGATTTAAAATGAGCATGTCTCAAACTGGCAGGAAGCACTGCCTTTAGCCACGGGTGTGTACAAACGTGGTCCCAAATGATAGTGAGATTATAAATTTTGCTGTTTTGTTTTACCTTTTTTCAGGTTATGAAGTCGAAGCAGGCAAACACCTTTGTCAAATGGTCGGCTTCGACCCAGAAGTTGGGCGTGGTCACTTGACGGCAGGGGGGACAGTGGCTAACTGTGAGGCCATGTGGTGTGCCAGGAATGTCAAGTTTCTCCCCCTGGCCTTGCAGGACGCGGTGAACAACGAACATCAACTTAAGCTGGCCCAAAACATGAGTGTCCCCCTGCCAGGGGGAGGGTCAGTGGAGCTGTCGAAGGCGGGGCTGTGGCAGCTTCTCAACCTTGACACTGACGTCATAGTGGAGATGCCGGACAAGGTTTGTGAAGTAGTGGTTGAATGTATGACGTAGGAAACATACTTCATCGAGGGTTTACAAGAGTTTCCAGCCTTGCCAAATCCATTTGGGTTTTTTTGTGTTTGTTTTATTTACAAAACGCATTCTATTTTTACCCATTCACAAGTTCTGTTCATCTGAATTTACATTTACAGCTATTTTTAAAAAAACAAATTTGAAATGTTGTTTTCTAGCTTTTTCTAATAAAATCTCTCAATTTTTAGCAAAATCTCAAAACCCGAAAATCCAAGATAGCAGTCATCGGCGGCCATCTTGGATTTTTATTTTTATTACAGCAGCTAATTAAGTGTTGATTGTTACTGTGCAAAGAAATTAGTGGCATACACTTATTGCATGCCAAAGGGCATGTGCATGTTTGTAACTGTTTCAAAAAATCTTGGGGGGGTTGCCTGTTAATGGCAAAATTATTAATATTATTATTGTTATTATTATTGTTATTATTATTGTTATTACTATCGTTGTTATTATTATTATCGTTATTATTATTATTATTATTATTATAATTACAGTAGTAGTAGTAGTAGTAGTAGTGGTAGTAGTAGTAGTAGTAGTAATGGTAGTGGTAGTAGTAGTGGTAGTAGTAGCAGCAGTAGTAGTAGTAGTAGTAGTAGTAGTAGTAGTAGTAGTAGTAGTGTTTATAACTAGTAGTATTATTATCATATTTTAACAAATTGAAATCATAGGTACATATCTAACAATCTTTCGTATTTCAAAAATTATGTGAACAGATTGCAGAAGATATAAACTTGAAGAAAAAGAACACTGATCCAGACAAACAGATGACCTACCTCACCGTCATGACACTTGCTAAGAAATACCAAATTGAGGCTTTGGGCGCACTCAAGTTCTTTCACAAGCATAAGATAACAGCCGACAAGGCCCCAGTGAGCATATTGCCTACAACCGCTCATATTTCCCTCTTCAAAGGTGTTAACCTCGCTGGCTTGGGACTGGGAGACGATACTACGATCCTGATACCGTGCGATGAAAACTCTCGGATGATGGTTGGTGGTAAGTGTCTTTCTTAATTACCCCTGCCGTTATAGCTATCTATCTATCTATCTATCTATCTATCCATGCATCCATCCATCCATCTATCAATCCTTCCATCCGTCCGTCCGTTCGTTCGTCCGTCCGTCCGCCAAGCCATCCATCCATCCGTCCGTCCGTCCGTCCGTCTGTCTGTCTGTTTGTCCGTCTGTCCGTCTGTCCATTAGAGCACTTTTACTGATCACATTTAAACCACTGTACACATGCTCTTAAATAGTGTTCGGCGGCCAAACCTTACTGGTTACTTCTTCACTCATATTATTTGCTTATTTGCTGCAGAATTACCATCTAAACTTCCACGCGACCTGCTTCCATCTGGCCTAGTAGCTCAGTTGGTAGAGCAGCGGTGATCTTTTCCGGAGGTCGTGGGTTCGAACCCCACCGGGGTCAGAGAGTTTTTCTCTTTCTCCGTTTGGGCCCATTTCCTCTCTAGGGCTATTGCTCAGAAGAAATTATTTGGGAAATCTTTTCAAGCACTTTAACTTAACTCGTTTAAACCACTATATACGTCTGTCTGTCTGTCTGTCTGTCTGTCTGTCTGTCTTGTCCATTTATCAATAATGGGTTGATAATGATATGTTCAATGAGAATCACAACAACTTTGCTGATAAAACCACATGATCAAATATAGTAATCTGCTCTCTCGTGTTTTGATCGTAGAACTGGAAAAGAAACTAGATTATCTTCGCAAGAATGAGATTCCAGTGGTTTCTGTGACAGCTGTTATGGGTACCACGGAAGAAAGTGCAATCGACGACTTGGAAGCAATCTTACAGATCAGAGATAATATGCGCAAGAAGGTATACTCGCCTTTTAGTCGTGACATATAGCCAATCGTCAATGCAAAATCGCAGCCTGGCGGGCGAAGCTGACTTGCGAAGTCACACCGTACCATATTTGATTTTTAGCGTAAAAAAAAAACTGACGCAGAAATAGAACTTCATTTGAAACTCTTCTGAAGGTTTAGTAAAAATAAAATAAAACAAAACAAAATTGAAATCCACAACATACACTATTTCTAATGAAGAATTTCCATACATACTACACGCTGTGTGTAAATCGCCGGAATCTAATTTTGTACAGTAGTTTGTAATACCTCGAGTAAGTTGTTTGAATTCAATTTACACTGCGAGCATGTTTCGCCCCAGATGAAGGCTGTTGAGCTTCAATTTAATTTTGCGATTTCTCCCCAGACTCCAGCGCTGGATTTCCTGGTGCACTGCGACGCGGCCTGGGGAGGGTACTTCTGTACAATGATCAGAGAGCCCCCGGAGCACAAGCAAAAGGCTGTGGCTGACGAAGGGTTTGTTCCGGAGCTTTCCCTTAGCCACTTTGTCCAGAAACAACTTCGCAAAATGGCGGAGGCCGACACCATCACCCTCGACCCGCACAAGTCCGGTTTCTGTACCTACCCAGCAGGCGCGATCGCCTACAGAAAGTCCCGGATAAACGAAGTGTTGAGTGTGATGGTGGAGTCCGACACACCTTACTACTATGGGTCCTGTAACCTTGGCAACTGGGGCATCGAGGGGTCGAAGCCAGGCACTGCTGCAGCCGCAGTGTACTTGGCAAGTCGGGTAAGGCACATTAGCGGCGGTCCGTTTAACTTTTCAGGGGAGAGAGGTGCTGGAAGATTTTGAAATTCTTGAGTGACGCGAGGACGATGTTCCCCGATGTTTCCGTCTCTCTCCTTCTCTTGTCCTACTACTCCTTCCCTCTTCCGCTCTTTTGACGCCTTCTTGAGCTGTTGTTCGCCCTACATGGCTGTTTTAAAAACTTACATAAAATGATTGAGTGATGAACAAATGACTGAGCTTGATATTTGGTATGGCAGGTTATCGGGATGCACAAGGCTGGCTACGGACGCATCCTGGCTGAGTGCACGTTCACTTCCAAACTCATGTACTGTCTGTGGACAACTCTTGCGCAAGACAACGACCCGTTCATAGTCGTCACCACGAAGCCAATAAAAAGTGCAATAGTCGATGATCCCATTGCTTTCATAAGAAACAACATTATTGGCAAATCCAACGAGGAAATTGCAAAGGTTTGATGTGTCATTTCGTTTGTTTTTGTTGCCGAGCATTTACAATAGAATTTATTAAGTTTTCAGAACGGGTTCTTTATCATGTTTACATTAGCTACACTTTTTTGTAAGAACCTTTCTATATAACATGACTTGGGCTGAAAAGTATACAAAATTTAAGAACAATTTAAGAACATCCTAAGGCAGAGGACTGACGCAGTTTGATAGAAATAACTACAGTGTATAAAACCATTTCAACTATAGCAATTCTTTAATTTTTGTTGTAAATACTTAAGTCAGCATGGGTAGAGCTGCAAAAGTGTTTTTTGAGTTAACATCTATTTTATAGTTTTTCCCCGAAGTGGCGGTGACTAGTGGATATTTTTCACTAGGCACCAAGACTGAAAAAGTTTTAGTATATAATACAAACAAGTAAATATCACTTTCAAAAGTAACTTCTTTTAATCTGAATGAGTTCAAGAAAACACAAAAACTCTGTCCTGTTTCGCACGCGTGAATGCTAAAAAGTGACTGGGCAAATTACTTTTCTAACCAATTAGAGGGCGCGAAAAAATACTCACTTGATGGGCTTATACTAACTTACAATTATCCTCCGAAGTGAAGGTGAAACATGAAGTATATTCTACCGAGCCGCGAAGGGGCGAGGTGAAAATTTTTCACTAGGCACCGAAATTGAGGGGGATAGTTGTTTTAGTAATATCCAAACAGGTGAGTTTTGTGTTTGCAGGAGTAGCTTCTTCATTTATTTGACGAATTTCCTCTTCCGTGTCAGTGGCAAAACAAGCCACCAGTTTGAAAATTTCGTCTGAAGGTGAATATCTTAGGATATGCCGTGCCTGATGAACCAATCAGAGCACGCGAAAAAAGCTATCCACCTGTTTGGTTAATATCAGTATAGTTTGGTCCGGCCAATCTCTCGAACCGCTAAAAAAGGCGCGCCACTGATGAGGTCCAAAGTTTTCACATCATCCTAACACGATTCCCGTGTTTTGTTTTGCAGAACAAGAAAGCGATGGCCTTCCTTCAGGAGGTCGGACCGGACACCCTGATGCCAAACTTCGCTGTCAACTTCAAGGATGCAACTGGAAACCTCAACAAAGACCTTGATTTGTGTAATGCGTTGAACGACGCCGTGTTTAAACTCAACGTTCACGCGACGGACGCAATCAGTGCTCGCCGCTGGCCCATGCTCGTCACTGCCTCGTACTTTGCTCACCATCACGGCAGCCACGCCCTGCCTCATCTGAAAGAAAGGCTTGGGGTACGTAGAGACGTCGTGTATCAATACACAAAGTAACGTCATTTTAATGAGAATAAAGCAAATGACATTACACAACAGTTTATCTAAGATGAAAAAAGAGTTCAAGCAAACTACTGAGACAGCTTTGAAGAATTCGGCAAAGCGTCATAACGTGTTCCTTTAGGTCTGGAAACAGAATCCGCGGAGCTGCTTTTGAAAGTGGGGGACTAAAGCACCTTTTTCTCACTAACTTTTTAAAATTTTCAAAAAAGTGTGGGGCTGAAGCCCCCCCCCCCCCCCATCCCCCTCAAAGCCTCTCCCATCCGCGGGGCCTGGAAAAAGTTGAAGATGCAAATATCCTTTTGTACTGGTTTTTGCCTATAAAATCAGTCCGATGTGATTTGTTTGTCTTACATCCAGTTGAAATTTCAAAGCTTTCTCCAGGCTGCAAATTAAAGAGATTTACAGACATTCAGTACGCTACCTTTTTTCTTTAAACTCTATGAAACTATTCCTTAATCAGAAAAGCCGACCTTAGCCCAAAATAGATGTACACTTTTGCGATTGTGTGACCTTAAAACTGAGCTTCACAAAGCGTTGTTCAATATTTAATGGTTCAATGTATTCCATTTCACATTCAGTTGTCGGAGGGCCCGGAAAGTTTGCGTTACATCATTTGCTGCGCCATGGACCCCTTCGCCACATCCATGGACTTCATCGATGACTTTGGCCGAATCATAAGAAATGCCATTCTCAGCTCTTTGGGAACTGTAAGTAAACATTTTGAAAAGGTCTTCATACTAACTGTTTTTTTACAAGAACGCGAGACTGAAAAATGCTCACATTCTCGAGAACATGCTAAGAATACACCGAAACGGGGGAATGGTGACGAACGTGCGTCTATTTTTGATACTGCACCTGTACTGCACAAATCATGGAAACAATACTTAAAATTATGAAAAACATCTTCGGAAAACTTCGGAAGATGTCTAAAACGTTTCCAATACGCATTTAATATTTTACAAAGACTTCAGAGAAAATATTTAGAAAACGCGTGCGGTGTTCTCACTGGTGATTGAATGGATTAATAAGTCAGTGAGTTCCCAGATGTAGTTTTATGTAAGTTAGTTTTAAGAGTGACGAATATTCTAGTAAGAGAATGTGACTTTGTAACAAAAACCATCATTTATTGTGGTAACCTAAAATAATTCTTATGCAATTATCTACAGATTTCTGACCAGCCAGACTTGCACACCTTTGTAACCACCGGGGAAGCGGACAAAGACCTTGATATGATCGTGTACTACGCCGGGGGCATGGAACCGAGCTCACACCGATACACCGTCCTTTCCAAGTTCCGGCTTGCTTATGGCGTCGACGCGCGTGAAATCCTGAACATATCCGCTGGCATAACCGAGCCCGTGGTGTTCCAAACGACAAGTCCGCTTACACTTCACGATCTACTGCTGAAAGATTTTGAGGAGGGCGGCACGGGACTCGAATTTGAAGTTGACTGTTACTTTGGGGTGCCTGTGGCTGGGTCGCAGCCGTTCAAAAAGGGAGTCAAAGTGAAAGTGGTGGATGGGTCTCGTTATCAGAGGTTTGACTTGTTTACCGACCAAGTTTTTGACAGCAGCCAGTTTTATCTGTATGGAGATCGTTCCGGGAAGGCCTATATGGGCAATACGCCTGTTGTTGGATCTGGGCTGGACTTCTATCAGGTGCGTGGGTGATGGGTTACCGATCTAAAGAGGGAAGTTAAGCAACTATTATCTACTTATCTACGTTAATAAGGAAGTGCTGCCCGTTGTCAGAAATGTAGGGAGAGTTACAAGATCTTCAAGTAGTAATGCGGTTTCGTTTATCACTAAGAAATGTAAAACAGTCACATACCGGCGTTCTTTTTTTGTAAGAGCATGCAGAATCTGGAATGTCTTGCCTTTGCATCTTCACAACAAAGACCTTAGCCTAGCGTCCTTTACAAAGCTACTAAGAAACTAATACATCGATGCCCTTGCCGCCATATACGACCAGGATGATATTCGAACCTGGAAGACATCTTGCCCAAGATGCAACTCTGCTCGTGCGCTAGTCCGCCAGCCCTTGTGCTGTTTTTAAAACCCCTTTTTTTAATTGCATTAACTTTTAGTTTTTCTTAGTGTGTCACGGGGGCTGCTGTAAATGGCCTAAGCTGTAGCGGTTTTCCCTGCCTGATTTATTTATTTATTTATCCATTTATTTATTTAACTACTTGTCTATATTATTATATCTACTTATTCTTTTGTAATTGTGTAATATGGGCGAAGCTAAATAAACTAAACTAAACTAACTAACATGACAACAGGATGAGTTTCTTTTCAGAACGACACACAGAGTTCATTCCGCGTTTACGTTGAAGTTCTCATTCTGGAATGAAATTGGGGTAAAACAACAGTGCATCGAGACTATGAGTCAGCTTACCAGCACAACGAGCTGTATATGTGCTTAGTTCCGTACCCGGAAAGGGAAAGGGGGGGGGGGGGGACTCCCAACGTTTAGGGTGGGGTGTCAATGCAGCTCCTAAAAGATACCAAGCATGACTCAGGTTGATTTCAAACCCTAAGATGAACCTGGTCCAAAAAACGCACGTGCAGACAACATTTCAATCAATTTGAAGCTAAAGAAAACAGCATCAAGTACGTTCCACAATGACCACAATGGCTGTTTGTTTTTGAAACCTTTGTCGTTAAATCTTTAGGCATTCAGTGTCATTTTCGAAAAAGACCGTAAAAGGTACTGGGCAGTTGTATAAAAACGCCAAAAGTTTTGTCTCTGGCACCAGAAGCGTTACCAAATCCTTGAGTTTTTACCCCTTAGAGGTATGTCAAGCATTCCCGCTCCAAAAATTAGGAGTCACCAACTCCCCAGCCCCCTCGGAGTTCCGCACCAAACAGCAGCTCGTATCTCCTGAGTTTACATGATGTCTGTAAAACGATCTGCCAGAATTCGTTTCAGAACAAAAAAATAAAACCGGTGCAGTAGGACTGCCGGGATAAAGTCGTTCTGGCAAGACTCAGTATAGAAAGAAGTTTTTTAGTTGGTTACATGTTTAGATACCAAGTATGGAACCGGGATGAGGTCAAACTGGAATCATTATACATCTTGTGAGACGCGTATGTCAACGAGAAAGTTAATTAACAAACAACCGACGTGATTATTGTCGCATTTCAACTTGAATAACTCATTATATATAGCTATTTATAAATAACAAAATGTTATAATCTCCCCTAGCCTCTTTGATTTGGCCTTGTGCGTTTGTAATTCACAAATTTCTTGCGAGTACTACGCCCTTAGACAGCTTTCTCAAGCAAATGTAACACGTTAACAGGAAAGGGTCTCGTGAATTGAGCATGTCAGAGAGGCTAAAAATTACTAGTTAATTTTCGCCCAATTTCATGGTATTCGTAGATGCTAAGTTGATTTTTGTTCGCCATGCACTAACAATAGATGGGATATTACAGTATCTCAAATATAAGCTAAATACGAAAGACGCGAGAAGCTGAACAGGGCGAAAAGCCGTGTGCAGTTATTTTCTCTGGAAAAGGAATGATCTCATTATAACTTCGTGTATGACTGCTTTTAGTTGGTTGAGCTAGCCAATTATCCACCACAACTCGACGAGGCTCTCCTCTTATCTGGTGTGGAGATGACGGTGACCGAGGCCATCCCAGCCTATGAGGGGGAGAGACTGGGGATACCTGTGCGCGGCCCGCTGGAGAAAGGTAAAGAGTACATGGCCTGCTTCACTGGTCGTGGTGGCGAAGAGTTCAAGGAGCCCATCAAGATCTGGAGAAACATCTGGCAGAAGACTGGGCTCTTTCAGTGAATGCTGTGAACACTGTTGAGTGGTGAGTATAATGTTAGGGACCCCGTTATTGGAGCCGTGCTTTGTGGGTTAATCCCTGCCCCCGTGGCCGTCACCGAATCGTGTAAATAAATAAAAAAACTAACATAATTTATCTAATAGGCATGGGTCTGAAGTTATTTGATCAAGTGGCTTGGTCAACAGTGGTATATTTTTCGCCTGTTGGATTTGATGTGTAGCTGATGTTTCAAGCATTAGCCTCTCGTCAGATTAGACTGAGGGACTGTGGGAAAATCCTTGTTTTAATAGTTGGTTATTAATTTATGCGGTTCGGAAAGTTTAGTTTGGCCTATCGGTCAAAAATATGTTTGAAATTATGCAATTAAAAATTGCTCGTTGATACCGTTAGAAGCCAAGAACTCGAGTTTGAAAAAGGGTCTATGTTCTTTCCTTTTTCGAGAACAGAGTTTTTTCAAAACTAGCCTTCTTCCAGTTGTTTGTTTTCCTGTCTGTCTCTTTGCTTATTCGTTTATTTGTTCTGTTAGCCATGTGCTTTGTTTGTTCGAGATTTTTGTTTGTGTTTGTTGGTTTTTCATATCTAACTGTTTCATCTAAATATGCTATTTAGCATGCCATAAACTACTAGAATTTATATCATACATTATTACACTTTTTCAAAACTGTTGTCAGAGGTTTCACAACGGCGTGCCTTTCTCTATTTTTTACATTCGTCTAGTTAGTTTTCTAGTTTGTGAAAACATGTGGTTTGTTATAACAAACAAAAAACTGCTCAGCCGCTTGTTACCTTCGTTCACGAGTAAAAAGAGAAAAAAGAAAAGCTACATCTCCAAACAGCCAGAGCCATAGCTTGATTCAAAACTTGGGGGGGGGGGGGGGAGGGGGAGGTCAATTGCCCACCCTGCAAGCTGACGCTAGCTATGGCCCCTGCTAACCACTACGTTGTACTGAAAATTGGTCTTTTTAAATTGAGTTCCGGTCAAACATTTAGGTTTGGTATCTACCTTTCCTGCCTGACGCTAGCTGCGGCCCTGCTTATCATTGCATTGTACTGAGAAATTAATCTTTTTAAACTAACTTTCCGTCAAAAATTTAGGTCGAGGCATTTGCCCTTCCTGTCTGACGCAGTATGCTCCCTTTAGTAGCGCTACGTTTTCACAAGCGCGGCACAGTGGTCGAGTGATTATCGTATCTAGCTCGTATTCCAAAGGTTGTGATCGTGAGTTTATCCCCAGTTTGACCACTGTGTAAAGTCCTCGAGTATGACACTCTACTCAACCCGCTCCAGTCAACTCAGCTGCATAAATGAGTACAGGGGCTTTGCTGTGATGCATTAGTGTTTCGGGACAGGGGGGAGGGGTAGGGGTAGGGGGTGGAGTTGCATAATCTCATCTGCTAGGGGCTAACGTGTGATGGATTAGTGTCTGATCCCCCTTAGGAGGGTGGGGAGGGGGGAGGTCGCAAACTCTCATCTGGTTAACACCACGGACGTCGGAGATAACTTACCGTTAGGTTTAGCAGTTCCACAACAAGAGCAAACATCTCCTAACCCTTATGTTATTGTTTCTCAATTTCAGACCTGCGGTACTAAGAAGTTGCTGTCCAAGATTTCCTTATCGCACAAACCAAAAAAGACGCTTGATTTGGTAGATTTTTAGTTCAATAGCATTTGTTGTAGAGTAGGGTAGAGGTGATGTCAGTGAAAAACAAGAGGTAGGAGAGGTTTTTTGAAGTGGCTTCAACATTAAAACACTAGTGTAGCCAAGAGTGAAGCTAGGAAAAATGGTAAAAAAATCTTTCTTCAGTTAGATTTGCTGCTGTACTCCTTCAATGAACAACTTGGGCAAAATTGCTCTAAAGCATGAACTTTCACTATAAATGAAACGTGTCATTTGAAGCAAAACACACCTTGTAGATTACGCTTAGCCTTTATGGAGTGAGCATTTGCGATTCACCACATAATGTGTTTCTACTTGCTTATGGAAATTAAACATTGCTGGAAAAGTCATTATTATTTTGCTTATGTACTACCCTAGTCGTATTTTCAGTATCAGTTCAAGAAAAAAAATCAGGTTGCTTCTTCTAGCACAATTTCTTGTTTTTGTCCAATTTTGGAAGCGTGTGATTAGCTCACCTAGGCAATTTAGTGGGAACATTTAAACCGTATATTAGGGATTAGTTTGTTAGACAATGAATGTCAGCTTGGAAAGGTGTGAAATTTGAAACAGTGTGAGACTAAACAAACTTCGTAGAAAAATTGCTGTTAGGTTGCTCTTGTAGCAACTGTTGTAATACTACGACAGTACACAATAAAGCGATTTTCAGTTGTCGTTTCTCCTTGTTTATAAAAAATTTAGGAATTTTTTCGCGCGCTTTTTGTACAGCGCGATGTCCATCTCAATCTCGGCTGATAACGTACGCTCGTGCGTCTACTAAATCGGGTGCTTGCGTTAAACAGACCAAAACGCGCTTAGGGCGGTTTAGGAGAGTTCTCTACTTTATCAGCTAATAATGAATACCGACCTAGAAGTTGCAGTGACAGTGTTCTAAGAGAATTGGTTCATGTCTTAGCTGTGGGTCTATCGAGTTAAGGATACACTTGGGAAATTGGGAGAGCACTCGAGAAGCTAGAGAAGCACTCGGCTTCGTCTCATGCAACTCAAAACGCTTCTCTCGTGCTCTCCCAACTTCCGACGTGCATCCATAACTCGATAGATGCGCGTAAAGCATAGACCATATTTTTAGCCTGGTTTCCATATAGACGCTCCAGTCGCGAACAAAATTACTCAGCGACAGTAGTAGTTATAAGGAAACTGTGGCGTTTACGACCACAGCAGTGGGAGCGAATGTAACGATTGCAGTCGCTGGAATCGCTCAATGCCATGTTCCGTATGATCGCAATTGTAGCGATTGGACTGTTTAGCGACGGGAGCGATGAGTGGAAACCTGCATGGGCCCGATTGTTCAAAGGCCGATTAATGCTAATCCTGGGTTAACTCTTAGTAAAAACTATTCATTTAACCTAGGATTAACACTAATCGGGCTTTGAACAACCGGGCCCAGGAGTTCGAATTCAGTTGCGTTTGTAGCGATTGAATGGAGTTTCAAAAACCATTGCACCGCACGCTAGCTGTCCCACGTGTCTTGAAAAACAATTAAAACGGCATCGCAAACAGCCTGTACTGTGAGTGCAGAGATTTTCTTGGAAGATGTGTAACGACAGTAGCGACGGGAGAAATTATATTGAAACCAGGCTTTAGTTCGAAGTTAAAATTCTCCGAGTTGATGTAATAGGCCTTGAATTTGCCACGAGTTGACATGTCACCACACCTTACATTGCTGTGCTATTTTGTCTTATTATGAAATTCCCTACAAAAACACACAATTTAAAGCAAAAACGTAAAGTGAAGTGGTGCTTTTGTATAGCGCCTTTTCCATGTGATATGATCAAAGGCGCTTTACAAAGATCAGTTCAACCCCAGCAGACCGGAAGTGTATAAAGGCGCAAGTGGCAGCCGCTTCAAAGCGGTCCATGTATGCTGGTACTCATTTTACCGACTCCGGAAGGATGGAAAGCTGAGTGAACTTTGGCGGATCAGTTTGACTACTGTAATAGGCTCACCTGGGAGCTACGCTCTAACATCCAAGCTTCAACGTACCCACAATGCCCCGACTGTGCCCGTTTAAACTTGTTATTCTGTGCAGCTGTTTCTATAGGCGAGTTTCAGTTTTTGTTATCAATGATTTTGGTAGTTTGCTATTGGCTGTTGAGACAAAGATTTCTTTGTGTGAGGCCTTAAAGGTGTTCAGAATTGAATAGGTTTGTTGATAAACATTACGTCACATGAAACTCGCCTATTGAATCTCGCTATTTCTGAAGCAACCACGTTTGACTAGTACTTCTCCCTACCTGTGAAAAGTGTAGTTGTAGCGGTGATCCAGCGTATTTTTGTGATGCCAACAAGGTTAAACCAACGCAATAAGTGAGCAATCATTTAGCGCTATGCATTGGCTCAAAACCGACCTGAGAGCAACTATGAAGCAAGAGCTTTTTCTTCAAGTGCACAAGAACACACTGACGGACTTTCAATCGCCAAAGGAATTGTAATTTACGTTTGAAAACCAATTATTTGAGTACGTCAATTAACGCACTGAAATAAATGTTAACTTTGCTACTAAACACATGCTGCTTTCACTGTAAATTACAGTTCACTTTTTTCTTAATTCAATATTTACGGGGGAGCTTGCCCCCGGAACCCCCCCCCCCCCCCCAGTCTATTCACTTTTTCGACACATGGTCCTGTTATTGCCGGATCATCTCTCAACTGCTTCCGCCGGGCTTAAAAGGGTAGCCGGAGTACTGGAAATGTATTTTGTGTTAATTGTACTTGTTGTGTTGTAAACAGCTTTTGGAATGTTTAACATGCCTTGTAGAAATAACTAAATACCATTATGGTCTCTGAAACAAGCACCACTTTTTTCATTCACTAACCAATCAGAGCTCGCATTACATACGCCAAAGCTGTTATATATATGTTTCTGTTGCCAATTTTAAAAGCAAGGTTAAAGAAAAGAAAAGCCAGTTAACCTTGTGCTTTTGGAGTATACGCGCGTTTACCGTAATCTTTACTAACTTGATATCAGAATATTAGAATAGATCTGCAATTCTTAAGTAGTTGGTTTTGCCATCACCTGCGTATTTTAGAAAAAATAATAACTTTCTAAACATATACAGTTTCGAAAATATAATATGTTTGCGGGAAAGCTAAAAAGGTTTTGGTTTAGTCAGGCCTTGTGAATCTTTAATGTTTACTCTTGCTTGTTGTAGTTAAATGTTTGGGTATATTTGCAATTAGTCCGAAAAAAGCTAATTTTTTGCTAATACGTGGTTATATAAACATCAATGCCCTGCTAATACTTCGCGCGTGTTCTGCAAAACCTAGAGGTTTTTTGTTTAGCAAACTTGACTTTGTCATTTCTAAAACAAATTTCAGTTTCGAAACGTTTATCCCACCATCATAGCTCAGTATTTTTCATTGTATGCAAACTCCTGTTTCGATTCTGGAATTTCTTAAAGAAATTGAAAGGATTCATAACTAAATTGTTCCTATCAATGGCAATAAGACTACCATATTTTATGTCCTTCTTGTTTTCAATCTTCATTTTGCTGATTAACAAAATACTCGCAAAAGATCCCCGATTTGGTGTTTGTATCGCAGTTTTGCACAACCTTGAAAATTGCATTTTGTGTGTGTGCTGTATGTCTAGAAACAAAACTATCCCGTTCAATTGATGTTATTGCTATTACTATATTCTTTAAAATATCATTTTGTTTTGTTGTTGAAAAGCCATTTTGTTTTTTGTTCTATCAGTTTAGGTTTCTCGGTTTGAATGTCCCATAGCAAGTAGCTGAAACTTCTTTTTTAAGCATTTACTTATTTCCACTGCTCTGCTGATGTAATTTAAAGCAAAAATCAGTGTTGTTTGCTTAAAATTTCGACGGATCAAATTTCGGCGCACGTGTGCGTGATTTGACAGTAGAAACATTTCTCTGGAGATTTTCTGCCCATCTGGTTTCTATATTGTTCTTTCATATTTCTGCAATTTTCTCTGATAAGCTAACTTAATTGTCTTAATAGGCCTCTAATCTAGCTAAGATGAAACAATGATTGGTAAACCAATCAAAATCATCCCCTTAAATTGACTAGTTTGCCAACCCTTCCATTTAAATGAAGAACTGAAATGTGGAAAGCTAAACATTGCATTAGAACGCACAGATAAGCGTTGAACAAAACAAATTGAAAAATGGAAATTAATACTTAATGACTGGTTTAAATAGCTGGCTAGCTTACTATCGGCAAAAGATTTTTACTTTCTAATATTGGGAAAATGTTTCGTTATTATTCTTTCGACTTGTATAAATGATAAAGCCTGTTTCGTATGACTTTAGAACTATAAGCGAGCTTTCTCATTAAACGTATTTTGAACGTTTTTTACCCCGTTCTGCATTAGCAAGTTGACTGAATTATTTAAGAACGCCATGAGGTCGCCACAAAGTTAAGCTATTTGGGACTTTTAATGAAATGTTAGCTGTTCGACGCAATATTTGACTTTTTATCCCCACTAATTGTACGAGGCATTTTACTTTGAGAACTTTGACAAGACGAAATTCTGAGTTAATAGACCAACTGGCCGAGTAGCAACGTAGTTTGAAATGTATTCTGCTTTATGCGGTATTTTTTGTCACTAGGGTATCAACCTTTGCGTGTCTTTACCTTTTTCGCCATACCGATGATGTTTACTAAAAATCTTTCGAACATTTAGTAATTGCTTCTATTCCAAGTTTAACTCTTGTGTTCCTTAATTAAATTATCATATCGTTTTTAAATTGTCGCACTTTCTAAAGCAAACTTAGGTAGAGTTTGGTTTTGTGGAAAGCGTTTTCGTTAAAAAACACAGTGCAAAATTTTCTTGTCGCCTTTGTCTAGTTCAACAGGAAACCTGAAAAACTTGAACAAAGCACCTAAGCTATTTGGTCTTTTGAAACTCGGAAAGCAAAACTAAGCTGAGCTAAGTTGCGGCTCCATTCTCATTTGCTCTGTATAGCTCGATATGTTTAATATTTGGTCGAGATGCTGATAAGAAGTATACGTAATTGAATAAACTTTTTCTCTTAGCTTTCAAGAAAACTGATTTACTTAAATACTAGCTACAGCGCAAAGAAACCGGCGGAATTTCGAGCCTACAATGCTTTGAGCATGTTTAAAACAGCAGCTTTTTTCATTGTTATTTTAAAGGAAGTTCCTTGTGTGCCTCTTAACTTGTAGGCGTTAAATTAAACGTGTTTTCTAGGTGTGATCGCAAACACGCTCGGTTGTTTAGAATCTACACAGACGAAGTGCAAGATAGAACTTTGATATCAGGATAAATCCGGCTAAATATCAGCGGGTACAAACAAACAAATACAACAAAAGCATACAAGTTCCATTTCTTGTGAAAGTAACATTTATATATTCAACACGGCTTGTTTGTTGTTTATAAGGTCGAAAATTAGCGGCGCCAGCATAAGTAACTTTTTCAAGTTGTTCAGTTCTTAAAACTGGTTGTTGTGGCGGCGCCAATGAAACATCAACAAACTGCTACAAATTCAGTGCTGTATACAGTTTCGCGTTTCACAGATATTTAAGTTTGTTCCTTTAAATAAGTAACAACAGCATTATCGCTACTGGAATCTTTTGTAATGCAAGCAGCGCTAATTGAAAGCATAACTTTACGGAAAACTTTCACTCTCGTAGACTAAAATCTAATTCTTCTCGTTGATATGTTCTGTTAGTTAGACACTGTACACGTTGTTCACACCTAGAATAATCTGGTAATTGTACATTATTCTCTAAATTTTTTCGCAGTCCGTTAAATGAGCCAAATTTTGATACAAAATATCCCGTGTTTTCGAACGTAATTGAGTTCTTTGCGAAACAAACTCAGAAAACACTCTAAGCGTCTCCTCAAATATTCATTGAAACATTAATGTCTGTTTCGTTCTAGTCAAATTCCACCAATATAAGATCAAGTTGTTCATTCTCAAATTTATCAGAATGTTGTCCATTTCCGCTAGATTTTTCTTGCTAGCAGATCATTTTTGAGCAAGTTGAACAAACATGTATTCCATTCTTTACAGTACTGGACATCGTTTGCAAAACGTTCAACTAAGAAATGTCACTGAACTTTCTCTCATGTCGCCTTTTTTAGCTTCTCTTGGAGCTTTGAGAGGGTTTCCTGCCAGCTTTCGGATTTAGAGCTTGATGACAGGCTTGTGATAGTTGAGTAAGGCATGAACGCCGAAGCGAATGCTCCGTCAGAGAACCTTTTAAGCTCGCAGTTAGGCGCTTTGTACGAAGAAGCTTGCTGCTCTGCAAAAGGCGTATATGCCAACAAGCTAGAGTTTGTGTAAGGCTGAGGCATTCTCTCATATGGGGACAAACGGCCCATGAAAGGCTGGTAGGATTTCTGTGCGGAACCAGATAGGCACAGCGAAGACCCAGGAATGTCATACGATGACATGATTGCTTCCATTGCCAGGTTCTTTTTGTCTGGTGCGAGAAGGAAGGGCTGTGAGAACGTTTGGTAGTCACTTGTTCTATAGGGGAATAATCCATTGTGGTGGACGGGTGCAAACATGGATAGGCTGCGAAGATATGCCGCCGTGCCGCTTGCAAACTTAAGTGCACTACTCTTGCGCACTCGCCTCCGAGCACGGCGTCTGCGAAAGTCTCCATTTGCAAAATCTTCCAGGTTTGCTGGATGGATCGCCCAGTAATTCCCTTTACCATTTTCACTTCGTCCTGCTTTGATGAAGCATTCATTTAACGATAGGTTGTGGCGGATGCTGTTTCGCCAACTTTTGTCCTTGTTTCTATAATAGGGAAAGTTATCCGAGATATACTCGTAGATATCTCCCAATATCATTTTCTTGCTGGTGGAGCTCAAGATGGCCATAGCTATAAGCGCGATGTAGGAGTGGGTCGGCTTCATGTCTGAGTCTTGGCAGTTCGACTCTGTTCCAAGCTCTTGTAAACTTGTGCCTGTATTCTCTGATGGATTCTCCCGTAATCCTGGAGAAGATTCACGTTCTGGTCTTTCCGGCATCACCTTCTCTTCCGATTCAGAACTGGTGTTGTTCTCCTGGTTCTTGAAGCAGTCAAGAAGATCATCCGTTTCTTCTTTTTTGTTCCAAACATCGGAAGTCCTATGTCCATCATTGTAGATTTCTTTTGTTAAGGTGTCAGAGCAAACTTTATCTTTCGAGTTTTCACACTCCTCACAGTTGTCCATGGCGATCTCGGTAGAACACTTTGCCAGAAAACTTATTTCAAAATCTGTCAAGGAATCAGAAATAAAGAGGAAATACTGACACTGGTGATCGTTGTTCGTTCTTCGCTGATTGCGACCTCCTGCGTTCGGTTCGAACCAAGCAGATTAGAATTTATAGTTTGGTTTCTCAAACAACTGATTTCCCAAACAATAGCTGGAGATTTGTTTTAGGCCCATGGCATATATTTATAATCACCTGTCTGTGTTACAAGAGTGCTATATCGATCGATATTGACCGGACTGTCAGTAGTCCCCCAGTAACAAACAATACCAATCAGAAACAAGACAAACACCATCTCACACGCAGACCAAACAACCGCTATAAACTGGCCAAAAATCATTTGAACTCAACACAACGATCCTTGGTTTAAAATGTGACAAACAGGCGGAAACTGTAGCAAAGATATCATGGTTTTTTTTGCCATTTTCCTCGACTTAGTTTTGTTCTTGTTTGTTGGTGTGTTGCATTCTTTTGTAGACAGTGCAATTAAGGAAATTAGCTAGTCCCACCCCCGGATATAATAATTACAGTAAATAGTAAAATGATTTAGCTAAGGCTTGACAGACCGCTAAACTTGACCTCTGATATCACTCCTAAAACGGGGGCAGAGTTTGATTGGTTCACAGTGCATCTATTGCTGAAAAGCTGATGGTTTTGAAAACTGAGGAAGCAGTCTTCATCAAAACAGATGCCCTATTTCAGCCTCATCGAAAGGCTTTTTATTTGTTATCCCTTAAAGATGTAATATCGCGCACAATATATTTGCTCTGTTTATAAAAATATTACTGACTGAACTTTTGCGTGATATGTATTTAAACGTTTAAAAGCATTTTAATTATAATTTACGGATTTATACTCATTCATGAGAACGAAAAACGATAGTTTAAAGAAACAGGTTTTCCTTTCGAAAACATAAAACGTTTCAGTCCTTAAGATTAAAAGCCCTTAGTAAGAGTGATTACTTCAGTCGGTTATCTCACGATCCTCATGACTCTACGTCGAAAATCTCACCAGAAAAGAAATGTATGTACAGTTTAACCGTTTAAGTAAATCTTGACGTCACCAAGTTAATATTTCCAAAAGCACTTGCTCCCCAAAAAGTTGATTTTGAGCTCAGCCGCAAAACACACTGATACTATTGTAGCAACTGACTTTACAGTATTGAGCTGCTTGACAACATTGCTAGACCAGTGAAGCTGTTTTAAAACATATGAAACAATTTTTAAGTTGTTTAAAAATGTTTTCATTTTGTAGTTTGTGTTCAATTCAATCCGACAGCTACTAAATTCGTTTCAGCTGTGCATTTAATAGAAATAACACGTTCTTGTTGTACAAGTACAAAGGGTGGTGCCCTTTCACTCACAACAAATCAAGCAACGATAACAAATATTTTCATATATTTTAATTGGTGAAAAGGTCTTCGAGTTCCCATTTGGGTTTCTTGTGAAAACTTGGGTGTTGTCTTAGGATATTAAGCATACAAAATGAATGAGCTAGTTGGAAAACGAGTTATCTTATCTTTTTATCAACCAAAGGATTCTTGTAGGTCTCTGAATTGTATGTTTGCGGTGTATGACACGCGCATCGTTCCTAATTCAATTTTTGTGTCGGCACAATTCCGCAAAACTCGCCAGATAAACTAAGTTTAGACTTAACTATCTAGGACCGAAAGATTCGTCTCAAACAAACTACGAGTCAGATTTCCTGTTTGATAATTCACATTCATAGTAACATTTCAATATCAACATCTTGCTAAAACAGCGAAATTAGGAAGATTTGTTATAGTGCGACTTCAAAGGTTAATGTGATGGCAAAGGCATACAAATGCTTGCTTATTAGTAAATGTATCGATTAATGTATCATAATTACTGATATAGCTTTGTCACCTTCAAAACTATGCACACAAATTGTGGATGCGATAACAGAAACCGAAATACCTTCTCTACGATGACGATAGAAAGATATTTTAATTGAATTATTGATTCTACAAGAAACGACAACAGAAACTACAACACACATGAACTTTTTGATTCTCCAAACAAGGAGTTTTCAAGCATTTCAACAGCTCTCGATCTACTCAAGAGAGTTTTTTGGGTATAATATACTGTACCAATTGCAGACACTTGAAAAATTCTTCTTAGGATATACATAAACTTGTCGTCGACTTACTATGATAAATTGGATCAATTAGTCTAATTACTGCAAATTTCCTTTGTTTTCTAAATTGCTGGAGCTTTGTCTGCACACAATGGAGACAAAAACCTCACGCCGAGGCAGGTGATTGTAACACCTAAACGTTTGTACAATTGTACATGGGCGTCAAAGCTTTAATGAAATATCGATTTACATTTGAGAAAAGACTAAGCTCATGCTTTCCTTGTTGTTCCATCTAACCGTTCGTCTTGACACGCAATGCCATTTTAGCAATATTCTTACGAACGGTTATTCGTCATAACCGACGAGAACTTTTAAAAAAGCTGATGCGTTTTCGTAATTACCTTTCGACTATTGACATGGAGCCTTGAGTATTTTAAAGGATTGACGTTTATGCCAAATGAATCTAAAAGGGAATATTAAACTCCTGAAGGAGTTTGGTAAAACAACCGCAAAAACTCAGCGTTGTTTTAGTGGTAATTTGGAGTTCGTGAAGTCTGCTTCTTAATTCATCAGCTTCACTAAAAACAAATTAGCACCAACGAGCTTAATTTAGCCATATTGCATTTTAAAAAGAAAGTTCATCTCTTCCAATTCATAAAACTCGACATGAGGGAGACAGTTGACACAATGGCAATTGTACTTTAAAACGGTTACTGAACAAAGAGCTACGCGTATTAACTATATTACTGCACTGTTCTGACTAGAATGCAAAGTTTAGTAGTGCTAAAAAGCGTCATAGTGCATTTTTTCGTTGCGAATTCCACTTAGTCGTTGTTTGACAAAAGTTTATTTCAACCAGTGCTATTTGGTATACACAAAAGCAAACACGCAGTTGCACATTGCTGAATTAATGATCAGTGATAGTACACAAAGGTGTGGTATACAGGGATACACGCTTTTTTATAAGAACAAACTTTAAAAGAACACCCATGCTGAAATTTGCCCAAAAATTAAGAACAAGCTAAGAACAATCACCAGGCTGAAATTTTGATCAGAGAAACTCAAGAAGTTTATTTTTAAAATCCTTGTACACAGATTGAGATGCACATGAAAACAAAACTTGTTGGAATTTAGCTTGGCCATGGGGCGCTGGAAGGATGCTCGTCACGTTCGCGGACGCTGTATTGACAGTTTTAAGTTTTTTCGCTGGATGAAACTACAGGAAATACATGCATCTTATAGTGCCATTTTACATGTATTGTTCCGGGCAACTAGCTCACTGTTTAAAAATATCAGGATTAAGAACAGTTTAAGAACAACTTGAGGCTGCAATCGCCAAAAAAAGTTAAGAGCAGCCAAGTGAGGCTGGGCCGAAATTTACTGGTTCTTATAAAAAAAAAAAGTGTGTTCAGAGATGTACATGGAGCCCAAACCAATTGTAGAAACAAACACACGCGAAACATTCTGTTACACAATGCTAAAGTATACTGATCAGGAATCAAGTCAGTTTGCTATACAAAAACCTATCTGATAATGGCATACGGCTTAATTCATGAGGACTCTCGAAAATGTCGCGTTTCACGTCGCATGATTTGTTCTCCATTCCGCGTGCTCCGTTTGTAGCTCGCATGTTTTATTTTCCACTCCGTGTGCACAACTTGATCATGTTTTCTCTTGCAAATCGCGCGCTCGATCGACAGAGTAATCCGCGCGCTCTGTTTCGATTTTTGTCTCGCGCGTTCTTGTGCACGTGACTTTGTCGCGGCTTGTTGGAAACAACATGGCAATCCACGTGGAGGCCCGGAAGATATCAAAGTGAAACGTGGTCAAGAAGCGCTATGGTTTTGACATTGTACGAAAGCTACCTTTTAAAGGTGTAAGCGAGGCCTTAGAGTGAGCCTAAATTATTTATTTCAAAATAAACATACATTGTTTGATTCAAAGGGTGAAAACCTTTATCCTTTTTCCTTCTTTGGACCAGTACTGACTTAGATTTTCTTATTGCAAAGTCTTTGCCAGGTTGCTGGAG
>JAOBRG010022681.1:12438-23188 GCA_027574985.1 Umimayanthus nakama | reverse complement strand
TTGGAAATCGAACATCGACTTTTGTTTTTCGTTTCCGCAAAAAAACGGTTGGCCCTTGGGTACACGCATTCTTTTTGAAAAAAATTCAAGGGCCTTCTGTGACAAAAACGTTTTACATGTATATTCTGTATACTAATTCAGCAATGAGTTTTACAAGATTTGCTTCTGGGGAAAAATCGAGCCCCCATTTTTGTTTTCATACATGTACATTGTTAGATCGAAAGATTTATGCCCTGTTATGACAAACAGCTCATTCTAGATTATTTTTTGCAGTTAAGGATGGGAAATTTAGCCCATTCCAGGATTTTCAGGGACCGCAACCGAATTAAAGGACTTTCCAAGCCTGGAATATTTTTTTTCTCTTTCCTGGAGTTTCAAGGAACGTGGCAACCTGTGATAGTCTTTCTGTGAATGGATTTTTCGATAACATATACAGTCATCAGCGAATAAGCAGATTTATGAGCACATTGATGAGCAAATTAAATAGACTGGTCCTCTGAGATAATAAAATAACTTGTTAAACCCCCCAAAGCACTTATATGTTGATTGTGTTTAATTGAACACCTATTATTCTAGGTTTGAAATACATCAGTTCCGAAGGATCTCAAACACGTTCTCAAAGATGCAAACAATAAAATTGTTATACAAAAGCAGCGAAAATCACTTTACTCCTTCCAACTCACTTCTAGCTTGTACAACAAATTTTTCAATGCTACCTAGTGAGAAGTTGAACTTCCTGATATAGATCATTGAGTGACAGAAACATGTCCTTAGTTCGAGTTTATTCTTCCTCCTCCTCGTCGGGGGAATCGTAAGGTTCTTCGTCAAGAGTCCTCAGCACACACGAGGCAACAACAAGCTCGTCTTTTTCCTGCAAGGAATCGAATACACATGTAGTGTTAACACAGTTTGTAAAGACAGGCTACTTACCTCCCCCCCTACTTACATTGTACTGCATTACGCTTGTAGCTGCAGACAGCGTTACTTGGCTGTGCTTGCAAAGCACACCAACCATTAAAAGTGACCTTTATCTAGGTCACCCCCGACTCGTTAATGCCAGTTTATGTTTTCTGAATACATGTGCAGGTAATTTAAAGCACCAACAAAAATCGACTAGAAAAGAGTAAGTAGATCCATCAGCCAGTACAAACCTCACAATTATCTACTTTCCCCGTCCTCCTATGACCAACACAACAAGTACTGAAGTAGCAAGGTTTTGTTTTTTGTACACTTGACTCTTTGGTCAGCCATCTTTCCTACAAACAACCAAATCCTTTCTGGTTTGGCTACATAACTACGCCTGCGTGTGACAGCACAACTAAAACCACTACGCAAGGTGTTATGCGAGTGTGAAAAATGTAACAAAAGGGGACAAAAAAGAAAAAAAGATGTGTTAGCCAATTGGGCATTCTATAGACAGCCTTGTCTTGTTGGTGTGCTATATGTCAGTATACCCCATCCCCACTCCCACACTTCAGTTACAGTGTACTGTTCATATGTTTTCTTTACAAAATCCTTGTTTTAACAGATAATGTGTTTGTAATTTACAATCGTGTAACCTTTGTCAAAGGAACAGTGTAGCGGCGAGAAAAAACCTGGAAATTTCCAAATTAGTCACCTAAACTATCACCTAAGCTAACTTCGCACCAAGTCCTCGTCGACGTAGGCTTAAAATGGGGTTTCATGATACTCGCGTCAAGGTGCGTTGTTTTACAGTTATCACTCGTGCCGTACGTAGGCGACGAGTCTTGGATTTGGCTCCGGTTCTTTTTTGTGTGTGTGTGTTGCAGTTAAGTGATAATCAATTTTTTTTCTTAGTAATTTGAGTTGTCCTATTAAATTAGCAGCTTCTGTTCAAGTGGTTGATACAATTGAAAATCAGAAACGGTGAATATGGGTGCGTAAAAGACAAACAGATCAACTCTGATGTCTTAGAGTGGTTTTCCCAAATGATATGCAGCCAGCTTCTGCTTCGCCGCTCGATTTTTGTGTTTCCTCGACCGCTCGACTGGTTCTGAGAAACAGAAAGGGACTGGTTGCAGTCTAATTTTGTCAAGAATTGAGCCAATCTGCGAACTGCAGCATTCCGCACAGATGCCGTAGATTATCCGAAGTAAGCTTGTATACCGGGCTTTTATACAAAGACAGATCTGCCTGCGATAAAACTATATTTGATCATCGATTTGCCAACTCTAGAACTGTTTTCGGAGCCATTTTCTACAGACCGCAAGCCAGGAGGAATGTTGACAGCCTGTAGATAGCACAGCTAACTGAGAATCGTAGAATGACTCTCGGCAAACTAACTAGAAGCGTGCCGCAAACACAGTGTAATCAACAAAACAGAATGCCGGCGTTCGACGAGAAGATTTTACTACGGCACCGTGCAGTTGTTGCGTCTTTGTCGTAATGACTTTTTCATTTTATCTTTTCGTTTCAAAGTCAAACCAGTTATGAGATACCAGCTCTCGTTCAACCTGTTAGACCACTTTCCCTCCTTGCCTGCTATGACAACTTACATCATCTATGAGTTGCTGGTTCAAGTCCTTGAAACTCTTTGCTGGAATTTCACTCTGCTTCCTCCTCTGAGCGTTGTTTGCCTAAAATAACCAACGTGAATACACTCCATCAGACGGAGGGTACGGAGGGAGCAGTTGACCAACTAGCCACAGACTAACTCAATCAGATTTCATGTGTCAACGAAGAAAAATAATGGCATACCTGTGTGGTTTTTGTGATGGTGAAAAGTAATGATACATACAAGTGTTCAGCTAATTAAAATATGGTAAAATAGTTTTAAATTTTCAATAACTATGTACTAAGAACTAAATTAGACTTCAGTTAGTTTTTGAAATCTAGACTAAAAGTTCTCATTGCTTGAGATTTAAAGGCTAAATGAGTCTTAAAATACAGAGCAGCAACAGAAAAGGAACGGACACATCAGAACTCATCAAACTATGAAGAGGTCTGGTACATATACATGTATGCATACAAAGACATCATACACGTGCAGATACAGTAAAAGAGGTTTAGACAGAAACTTTTGCAGCAGCCTCTTATTACTTTTATAAGCAAATAATGATGTTCAAGTTGTTAAGACTTCAACACTACAGTACATGCATATATACATGTACTTAATTTGTGTTGGTATGGTTGGCCCAGTCAGTTAAACCCCTGGCTAGCAACCGAAGCCTTGCAACGCCAAGTGTTGAATATTTTAAAGCCATTTGTTTTCCGCACCATGCGTAGATCGGGACAAACTTTAACTTAGTCTCCTAGCGTTCTATCTGGAGAGAATGCGCACACGTACATTTTTAAAAAAGAGTTCCGTTGTGATACCAGCACTAGTACTTGTACTGAAAAGGCAACATACCCTCAGCAGGGTAAACTAGCGTACCTGTCGAACGTATTATTTATCCAGCTAATCTGAGTGCCTGGAATTAGCCAATCAGCGACGAGGATGCCTTCAAAACTGTATATCATATCGATGCAGGCCCCATCCGTGAGACAAGGCACAAATTAAGCTTACGCACTTATTGATTTACTCTTCAGTGTTTGAAAGGCTGAATCTTTTTTTCAGAAGTTCCTTAAATTTGACTCCTTAGTTCAAAACACTACCTTAAGAGCAGGCATAATGATACACAGTTTTGCAGATGACGTCACAGGGTCAGATTAGCTGGATAAATCGGAGTTCTTTTAGTTACTTGAACTCAAAGGAATAAAAAAGCAGCGCAGTTACCTTGAGCCAGGGTTCCTCCAGGCACTGGGCAGCAGTTTTTCTTTTCCTTTTTAAAACAAGAACACAAAATTAGAAGATCAAGGAATACTGAAACTCAATGCTTGGAGAAGTTGTGTACTGTTTTGTATTTATTTATGACATTTTCAGCAAGAAAGAGACAGAAGAATAGGACTCGAAGTCCCTTACAAGCTAATGCCTTCCAGGGGGAGGGGTCAGATAAAGTTACGTACCTGTACATGCATGTTTATTCTGTATTATTTACTGTAACTGGTTTACAAAACATGTTTACACCAAATGAATTTGTATGACGCACAAATACACACATCTCATGTGACACAGAATACTTGGTCACACATAACTATATAAAAAAGCTTGAGCCCCTACACATGCTCACCAGCAATAACTAAACACGTAAATGTACCTACAGTGTACCAGAGGCCTTTTAGTTTGAAATTTTTCATTTTTTTGATGTTCAAATAAATGGTTCAACCTAAACATCATGAGATTTAAAACAACGGCCTTCCCCACCATACCCACCAACACTACCACTCAAGCCTTCAAATGATTACAATTGGCATGATTTTCCTGTGAAGTGAACACGCACTCTTGGGATGAGAATGCCAGCCACAGGGCAGTGTCCTTGAAAAAACAACTGGACGGGTTAATGGGTCCATGAAAGAAAACTGGGGATGACAGCTACGAGAAACAACTACTGTATGGGACAAGGCAACTTGAACTACAGTCAATTATGAAACGTATTTAGTTATGGCACAAAACTGGAATCTATTGCTCCATTTCCGCATTTATCACTCAAATCCACTTTTGTTTTTACAGTGAAATCTGAACCTCAATTTTCAATCTGTGTGAAAAATCAGGAGACAGGAATAGTGTACAAAACATCGGGGCACTTCAAGGAAAGTTGGAAGGGTTGGAAATCCTAAAATACTGATACTAAAACTTGATAATGTCCGAAAAATAGGAATTCAGGAAAAAGAATTTAAAGATGACAATGAGCTCTTACAGACCTTGGGTACAAACACTCAGGGATCTGTACTTACTCTGGGATTCTGAGGAGAAGTTGCTTGATAAACTCTTTTGCTTCTGGTGAGGTACGTTTGAATTGATCACCAAACTCGTAATGAGTGGAAGATACAAGAGCCTTGCATTCATCCTCATCCTCCGCCGTGAAAGGAAGGATGCCACCCATACTGGTGACGGGGCAACACAGGTGTTAGTTTAATATAAAGGTTACCGTTCACGTTGGAACGTTTCAAAATTTCGAAATTGAGATTTTTGCAGAAAATAAAAATACATTAAATGAGCTTCTAGTAGGAAAAAATGTTTTTCAATACGTCTAATAGTTTGCAAGATATGACGAACGAGATTTTTAACGGAAGTGAATTTGTATGACGCGCTGCGTACTTTAGGGGTGAATTTCTCGAGACATGTTTGTGCTTAAACTGCGACAACGAAAAGGATCAATTCTCCCCCAATTTTTAACTTCATACCGTCAAATTTGGCAATTTCATAAAACAATAGCAGAAGGTGAAAACCGTCCTGGCGAATTTTGAAATTCCGCTCCAATCATTTTTTATGACTTAATCAGGGCAGTTTTGTACTCTGCAAATAAGGAGTTTTCTTCAAATGTACCCGTAAAAAATTAACGACGCATTCAATAAAAAATCGCCAGGTCGGAATTAGAGCAAAAATTGTGTTGAAACTCATAAACAAACTAAAAATGGTTGAAATTAAAACTGACAGCCGCATTGATGTCTAGAAGTGAAATAAACAGTTTGAACTATGATGCTCGCATTCGTTTATAAATCGAAAGTTTTAAGCAATTTTTCCACCATCATTTAGATAATTTTATAAGCTTTCCATTGATATATAGGTTTGTGGGTATCCGATGCGTGTTAATGGAGTTACATACGGAAAACTGAAAACACCGCTCAAGGTGAACGGTAACCTATAGAGCACAAGTGTAACTTCCAAAATTATTACGGCCTACAAGCTATAAAAGCCAGGGCAATATTCAAACTAGTTGAGTGCACACTAATATGGCCCTGAAGAAACCTAAAGGTGAAACCAGTTGGCAAAAAATAGAGGATAAAGAACATTGTAGCATTCTATAGCATCCAGCCTTTTTGCGTTTCTGAGCTTGTTCGCAGGTCAACTTGTTCTGTACCTAACTTGTAAAGCAACGCTGATCATGAATAGTAACTGTCAGAAGTAGCTTCACGAATGAAGGTAACAGGAGCAACCCACTTCCAAGGCCTAAGACATTCCGTCGCAGAAACTGTTCAAAATATGTTTGCTAGTCTAGAGCGTCAGGTCAAGCTTGAGTTCCACCATTGCAGTCCCAGTCCCAAAGCACAACAACGGTCACAACACAAGGTACATGTAAACCCAAGAAAACTTAGCAAGAGAGAAGGAGTCAACAACCAAACATGGAACACCAATTAGCAATACTTCCTCCATGCACCTCTACTTGCAAAAACGCCAAGCCAAGAAGAAGTTGTCCAACTAAAGTGGAAAAAGGAGGTCCATAAGGCTAAAAGATATGTAGGGACTGTGTTCATGCGTGAAACCTTTTTAGAAACACAAGCAGGTGTGGAACAACAGCACTCACGAGTGTATGCATGGCGGCTCAAAGAACAAATCAGACAAGGTGTAGAGAAATTAGCTGACAGCTTTCAAGAGAGTATTTAAAATGACAATGAAACAGAACATTTGCTGACAAAAAATGTAATGGAAAATTAAAGTCTTGTTGACACTGCTGCAGATACAATTAAATTTTGCAGTTCGGAGAAATATTTTCCCAGCAAATCACTCAATTCAGAGCAAAAACCGTTTTTTTCGTTGTCAGCTTGTAATATAAAGAATATAATTAAGAATAATTAGCCCAGGAGCTATAAAAGCCAGGGCAAATTTTATACTAATAGAGCGTAATTTATCCGGCCCTAAAGAAGCCTAAGCTTGAAACCGATTGGCAAAAAATAGAGGATGACGAGCCTACATGTATGTAGTGTCCAGTGTCTTATGTATCCGAACTTATTGGCGGATCAAGTTGTGCTTATTGCGCTTAAAAAGGAAAGTACAAGACAAAAACAGTCAGAATATTTATTTGAACCTTCAATTTAATTTAAACACGAAGACGCACTATTAAAGGGGCAGTACCCAAGGTACATCTCATTCAGTTGTGAACTATCAAGGCTGATGCGCGAAACACAAAAAGCCTTTGCTAAAAAGTTTACTTGTTGTGTCTACGTGTTGTTGAAAGTTTCTTAGTTGCGTTTTCTAAGTTGTGACAAATTATGAATTCCGCAAACTCAGATGATCGAGGTATGACTACAATAATTGCGAGTTTATGAACAGTTAAAGTCAGTAACTTTTATCGATTGTACAGAAGTCGCCAGCATATGGCTTTGTTATACTTACTTGGCAAGCTACTGTATTAACAAATTTTATTATATGGCTGACTGATTCCGCGCGCTGTGATTGGTCAATTCCAGGTCCGTAAGTAGCCCTACGGACCGCTAGCTCCCAATCACCTTTTCAAAGCCGGAATAATCAACAAAGCCATATAATAAACATCTTACTAGCCTCGTTTGCTCGGTCCGTACGGCAAGTTATGGACCCTCGTTTTTTCCTTCCTTGTTTTCATGGCCCTTGCGCTTCGCGCTTGGGCCATAAAAGGAAGGAAAAAAACTCGATCCATAAATTGCCGTACGGACCTCGCACTCGGCTAATAAGAGGTATGTTTTAGGTTTAATGTAAACTTGACTCATTAAAATCGTTTACAAGTATTACATATATTTATATGTAATTCGTTCAACTACTTTCCCACTGAGAGTAAAACAGGGGATGGCGATTTGTTTATCCAATAGCCGGAAAATATAAACACAATTATTGATTCAAACAAAACAAATTTTATGAGTATAACAACATTACATATTCTGTTCGTTACTCATACTATCATGTCTGTTTTGGCCACCATGTTTGTTTGTGATTTTAGGTAGTGTGTGGGTCTTTAAAGGGGCGGAGCTAAGCTTCCTTTTATAGAGCATCAATGAGTTTGTGTTTAAGCCACATTTAATCTGCAAAACATATACGTGAATGCTGATACCGTACATGTGTTTTACAAAACAATCAAGTTTGTCATGGCCTTGTCTTGTGAGGAATTGATTCTTAGTTAGTTTAGCTAATATGCAAACAATAACAACGAGGAAAGCTGAAACCGATTAAACAAGTAAAAAAGGCCAAAGAATTAAAAGTAAAAAGAGTGAAGGAGACAAAGAAATAGTTCTATAAAGCTGAGCAAGAAAGCAGCAGAGAAGTACAGGGCCGTAACCAGCGTCAGGCGGGGGGGGGGGGGGGGGGATGCCCCCCAAAATTTTGGACCGGTGGTAATTTTTTGTATTTTTTGTCTTAAAAGGAGCTAAAAAGCGTCTGTAGCAAACCAACTTTGAAGAATTTTCGTTTCTTGAAAATGCCTCCCCTAAATTTTGTGTCTGGCTACGGCCCTGAAGTAAAGAAGAAATACAATGTAACAAAAAGAAAAGTACAAAGAGAAGAAAGGGAAAGGAAAGTGCGGTGGACACACCCAATTATAGTATTTACAGGCTGCACAGTGTTTGTACTTACAAGATGTAGACGAGTACTCCAACACTCCACATGTCAGCACCCCAGCTTGTACTTTCAAAATTCAGGATCTCAGGAGCTTAAGAAGAAGATTAGATAACTTTTATACTTGTAAATGTACATGTAAGTCTTTGGATCAAAAGCATAAAAAAGTGAAAATATACACTACAGCAGGGAGAGAAAAATAGCTACTAAATTGACCTCAGAGTTTTTTGCTTTTGTGTGCACACCACATCAATACAACGCTACTGGGTAGAGATTAGTTATGCAAGTGCGAGCCGGCTGCATGCTGTCCCTACCACCACTGCATACATGTACTCACTGATCTATCAACGCATTCATTGTGATTTGGTGTAAGAAAACGAGTTTACCTTAAGCTGAAACTCGTCAAATCATTAAAAACTATATACATGTAATTATGTTACATTTTAAGTTTTAACAAAATTTACTAAATACCAAACACTGAATATCAGTTTTCTGGTAATTAACACAGCCTCAGGTGAAAAAATAAGTAAAGGCTGAGAATAGCTCTCTTAAAATACTTGATTATACAATACAGTGAAACACAAGTCACCTGTAAATTCAGTCACTCCAATTGCATCAACCACTTCTCCTGTTTCCATCTTGGCAATTTTTCTGGCACAGCCAAAGTCAATCAGTTTGAGAGTGTAGTCTTTTTGCATAAACACATTGGCTGGCTGTAAATAAAACAATTTATGATGACCAACATGATTGCCGATCATCGAAATCTCTGAGTGACATGAAAATATCATCAAGTAAACAAAGTCATCACCATTCATGTCCACTCACTTAATTCATCATTAGTCATAGTCTGATGTCACCAACGATACCAATTTGTTACCACAAAAATATGATGGAAACAATAAGTTCTATAAAGTTCTCTGCTTCAGAGCACTCACATGTACATGTACATGCAGATTAAGTACAATGTAAAACTGTAGATTTATATTTTGAGCCTGCTGCACTAGAACAGTTTTTAATCCTGAAATCTATTATGCGAGATATACTTGTAGTACTGGAAATCTTGAACAAAATATTGTCCATCCAAATGTGAGAGCTGCTTACCCGAATATCCAAGTGGATCACATTCTGGCTGTGTAAGTACTTAAGAACATCCAACAGCTGTCTGATGATTATGGCTGCATCCTCCTCATTGGCTCTGGGCTTCTCTGCCAAGTACGACAGACAGTCCTTCATCTCAACACTTAAGAAATGCAAAGTAGGCCAAAATATTATATTTGTTTACCAGACTGAAAGTAAAATACTTAAATAAAAAAATAAAATTCTATCTAATCTCAAAGAATGTCGTGCAAATTAGTTGAAAATTACAACATGTTATTGCACCAAGAGGTGCTATAAGACATCCTGCTGTTGTACCTAGTAATAGTGTAGAGTAAATAACATCCTGGTGTTGTGCCCAGTGGTGGTGTATAACATCCTGTTGTGGTACCAAGAGGTGGTGTGTAACATCATGTTGTGGTGCCCCAGTGGTGGTGTATAATATCTTGTTGTGGTACCCAGAGGTGCTGTCTAACATCCTGTTGTGGTACCAAGAGGTGGTGTGTAACATCATGTTGTGGTGCCCCAGTGGTGGTGTATAACATCCTGTTGTGGTGCACCCAGAGGTGGTGTGTAACATCAAGTTGTGGTACACAGAGGTGGTGTATAACATCCTGTTGTGGTACCCAGTGGTGGTGTATAACATGCTGTTGTGGTACCCAGTGGTGGTGTCTAACATCATGTTTTGTTACCCAGTGGTGGTGTTTAACATCCCATTGTGGTACCCAGTGGCGGTGTATAACATCCTGTTGTGGTACCAAGTGGTGGTGGATAACATCCTGTTATGGTGCCCCAGTGCTGGTGTACAGTGTAACATCCTGCTGTGGTGTCCCAATGGTAGTGTATAACATCCTGTTGTGGTACCCAGTGGTGGTGTATAAATCCTGTTGTGGTACCCAGAGGTGGTGTATAACATCCTGTTGTGGTACCCAGAGGTGGTGGATAATATCCTGTTGTGGTGCCCCAGTGGTGGTATATAATATCCTGTTATGGTGCCCAAGTGGTGGTGTACAGTATAACATCCTGTTGTGGTTCCCAGTTATGGTGTATAATATCCTGTTACAAGTGGTTTTCATTGGTGTTATAAAACATCCTGTTGTGGTACCCAGTGGTAGAGTATGACATCCTGTTGTGGAACCCCTTTTGTGTTGTACAACATCCTGTTGTGGTTCCCAAGTAGTGGAGTATGACATCCTGTTGTGGTACCTATATGTAGTGGTGGTGTATAACATCCTGTTGTGGTACCCTGGTGGTGTATAACATCCTGTTGTGGTACCCTGGTGGTGTATAACA
>JAOBRG010022681.1:0-12338 GCA_027574985.1 Umimayanthus nakama | reverse complement strand
GTACCCTGGTGGTGTATAACATCCTGTTGTGGTACCCTGGTGGTGTATAACATCCTGTTGTGGTACCCTGGTGGTGTATAACATCCTGTTGTGGTACCCTGGTGGTGTATAACATCCTGTTGTGGTATTCAGTAGTGCTATATAACATTCTGGTTTTTTGCCCAGTGGTGGTAGATATCATCGTTTTGTGGTGTCCCATAGTGATGTATAGCTACAACTTCCTGTTGTGGTGTCCTGTGGCGGTATATAACATCAAGTAGTGGTGTCCTTTGTTGGTAATAATACATTAACATCTTTTTGTCGTGTTCCATGGGTGTATACATGTAGCATGCTGTTGCATAATGTGCTGTTTGGTGATACAGCACTTGTTGCAGAGGCAGGAATTTGTCACAACTGCACTTTTCGTATGCTTGATATGTAGTGCTATATGTTACCGTATTTTCCATTAGAATGAAATGCTCAGTATTTTCTTGAATATCAATTTGTAGGCTTATAGACATTCAGTTCTCCTGTACAGTTTCAATATATACAGTTTTACTTCCATGAATGCAATATATGCAGACAAAAGATTACATGCCTTCAATTTTGGTGGCGACAGGTTTTACACTTACCTTACATGTAGTTTTTAATTTGGTGACCTGTATAAACTTGAGCCATTTACTATCATTGTTGTACCAGACAGTTTAGGGCATCAAGGTTAATTGGCAACATGTATGATTATTGATTACACTCATCAGTTTTGTTTTTTAAAACAATGATTTTCAATGAAGAAATGTAGAAGATTGTGTTATTGCCGCATCACAGTGGGATGAGAGTGGGATGCTGTGGAATAAGCCATGCATCACTGGTATTTTCCATACACACACACAAGAGGCTTTAGGTGAGTGTGTATATGAAGAAAATACAAGTGAAAAGTGACATGTTCCACGGTATCAGACAAGAAAGCTGTGTATAACTACTTTATCCCATGCCTAAATCTTCGGATAGCTTAACCAAATTTTTCCAAAGAGCCTGGAAATCTCAGGGACTTTCTGAAAACTTCGGAAACGCTTCAAACCCGTTTTAGGGGAACTTAAATGGTTTAAAAAAGGTTTTGAAAAGTATCTGGCAAACTCTGGAAACTTTGGAAAAATTCAGAAATGGTCAAAAATGGTTTTTAAATGTTAGGAAAATGCTCAGAAATCTTCGGAAGTGTTCAGCAATCATCGCGAATTTTCGGTAAATTCTGGAAACGGTTCAAAAGCGATTTTAAGATGTTTATATGGCGTTTTGAAATCTTCGGAAAATCTTCAGAAATCTTCTGAAGTGTTCAGAAATCTTCAGAAATTTTCAAAGAACTTCGGAAATGGTTTAAAAGTGTTTTTCAGATGTTTTTATGGTTTATAGAAATTTTCGGAAAACCTTCAGAAATCTTCGGAAGTGCTCCGAAAGTAAAGTGGAATAACGCCTGTATTTTCAAGGCATCAAGGAATAAATACATTTATTAAATACATTGATGGAAAAATGGGTTCAATATAAATGAGCCCCTTAGAGCTTCTACCGTATTGTATACTTACAAGTCCATTATGGCAACCACATATTTATGAAGAATGTAGCCATCTCGTGCCATCACAATCTTGTCATTCTTCAATGAACTCCAGATTTGGAATTCTCTCACTGCCATAACTTTGCTTGGTTCATCCTCGTACTTAATCAGCTTTGCTGCAAACTGTTTCCTTGTCTTCCTCTCATTGCATTTCTTTACAACTGCAAACTTACCCCTATGAAAACATTTGGTAACAAAGATATGTATCAAAACTTACACTATCTAGATATATTGTATACTAATAGTATACACTACATGTAATACAGATTTACCAATACCCAGCTCCCTTACCTCTCCACCCGCCACATAGCAAACTATTTTGTTACAAGTCACTCGGAAAAACATTTACATACCTGTAACGCTAGATTAAAAATACTGTAGCAGAATAAGAGAAGTCTGAAGACAGGACAAAACAGTAAACTAAAATTTCATTCTCACTGTTTACTTTTCCAAAAATTTTGTAAAAGTGCTAGTGGGTTTGAAGACCACTTTCTCCTGTCTAATTCGTCGCAACTCTTTACTTAATCTGAAGTAAACTCTGGTTTTGTCAGTTTTCATTTCTGCAGTGATGCCCTGGCCGCCATTTTTTAAAGCTCTCGTTCCCAGGGCCACCTACGGCCACGCGCAAAACGTGGAACTTCGTGCGTACGCGTGCGAGACAAAAAGCCCGTTCTAACTTGATAGTACTAAAGATGAGCTTTCAATTAGAGTTTTTTAGTTATCGCTGATCACCAACAAGTCTCGCAAAGATTCGACGGATAACCTCAAAGAGATTATATCAAAGCTTTCCATTTTAAGTCAAAATATTTGCTTAAAGTTTACAAAGAAAACTCCGTTAACAGCCAGGTCTGAAAAACTGATGAAGCAAAACAAAGTTGTTTTCATTTTGCAATGCACCATTTACTTAGTCGTCTTAAATGTTGAATCTCTTAGAACTTTGGTCAAAACATTATCAATTACGAAACAGAATAAAACTTAAGTGGTCGTCTTGATTTTCAAACAAACTTTGCTGATTTGTCTTCAGTAAAATTGAAAGGTGAAAGACAGCAGCTTGCTTAGCAGTGACACACACGGTAATTGGAACGTTCGGTCGAGTTTCAGTACGCATTACCTCAGGATATTTGACCAACAGTCACTTTAGAGGGTTGCAAAGAAATATATTTTTATACAAATCTTTACTTTGCATTTCAGGAGGCTTGGAAAAGTATTGTCCGTCGACTGTGGTACTGTTAATTCCATAGAAATGTGAAACAGAAAAGCAGCATGCATTCATACCTTACATTCCATGCCAATTATCTGATCGATTGCATTTAAATTCCGCGCGTTATTTTGACGAAGAAAGCAGTATCAAATACAGGAAAAAAGCTAATTTTCGACAGTTTTGTGTAACTTAGGTTAAAATATAACGGAACAAATTTTAAGCCCAAAATACCAACACACGCCCAAAACTGCACATACAAAACCGAAAAAAGACCTTGTATGAGTTGTCTGAGCGTGATGGACGCCTTAATTTTAAATTCACGCAATCACCGTGTTCTGCAAGTCTGTCATGCGCGTACTAATCTTCGTTTCGCGAACTATCTTCGATATCGCGGAAAACAATTTAAAAATAATTTTTTAAACATTGAATATACCTTTTCACATGTATTGGTGATAGTCTACAGGTAAGTGTAGGCATTTACGCACTGCACATAAATACATTATCTCAAACTAGTTTGCAGTTTCATTTGATATCCCAGACTACCCACTCACGAAGTCATACACAAACTTGACAAAATCTCCTAAATTATGTCTGCAGGCGACCCTACAAAAATAGAAAAATAGCATTTGTGTCCGAGAAGTAAATAATTGTTTAGGTTTTCTGCATGAAAAGTATTCTGGTTGTTAGAGAAACGGCCTTTAAAAAGCAACATGAGAAATACATCCCAGAAATTATACATAGTGTTTTTCCTTGTAAGGGCTCGAAATTACACATCCTATTGTAATTACAAGTTTGTGACCGTGGTTTTGAATGATTGAAAAAACCCATGGGCAAAAGAAGTATTCGCCACTGCTCAGACACTGGTCACAAACACTTCTACTAAGTAATATGTTCGGTCGACTGGTATATACACACAAAACCGGAAAGAGAATATTGGGCGCTTCAGGACTGCACGCAAATCAAGTCGGAATATCCCGCATCTGTATACACTTTTCAAAAAAGTCCAAACCCCCTATGGTAATAAGATATACAGGGTTAAAGGGTACTAAAATTTCAAATTTATAAATACCTTGCAATCTCCGTTTTTATCATATAGTTCTTTTCTGGGTTTTCTTTCTTGAGCTCCGCCATATTGCATCGATGTGAAAAGAAAAACTTGTTCTCCTGCGGGCGACGAGGCAAGACAGACGAGCGCGCTCCCCTCAGCGACCTCAACCAGCGAAGTCTACGCTACAGTCGCTCTTGAGGTCTTAGCTTTAGATTTTTCACTTGATCCATTTTCCGCCTTAAAATATGACAAATATTTGTTTTGTTGTTACGATATGTCACTAGAGGTGAAAATCTGATTGGTGCCGCGGAGGGTTCTCTTTACCCGGAGAATCTCCTCGGGGCGAAATAAGGCGTTCAATTCTGTGTAAGGACCCCCTTAATTAGACGCAACGGCATAACGTTCCTTGTTGACCGGGGAAATTTGGCAAGTGCTTTTAAATTTTTTTCAGAATCCGCAGCAGGAAACTTTGATGGTTGTTTATTTGATGGTAAAAAAGCAGAGGGGATTTCAAAAACACGCGAGTTGTTAATATGAGCCATGACATTTTGTCCAAGGCATAGTCAGTAGTATGTAATATACTAATTGTTCTTAATTTTTTGACAAATTGAGCCTGAAACTGTTCTTAAATAGCTCTGATTTACATATAACTATAACAAAAAATCTATATCTATATTTTACGTTTGTTCTTAACCTAGTTCTTTGCCTAGGCTTGATAAGTAGAAGTAAAGAAACAGAACTACTTCGGAGTTGTACGGTTACTTGTTTACTATTAAGAAGAATAAACGCAATAGCCAGCCAAGATTCTTAGGTAGCGTTACGTGATGTGATTTCTAATCACTGGATTTAGTTTTCAACACCTGAATAAAACTATGACATTTAATTCCAGCTCAGCTGTCTGTTTGTTTTTTGTTTCAGTCCTTCGTTTCAGGCAATTGCTTGAGTTTCGCATGCAGCTTTGCGTTTTCTGTTCTTGTCGGAGCGCAAGCTTTTCCCCACTCGGCAAACACAAGGAAACCACATTAGGCAGTAAATCATCTTCAAGCTCTTGGATGTCAAGCAATCTCCAGATGTCGACACAGTTACCACAACCAAACTACAGTTTTTGAAAATTGATTTGGATGAATGAAGGGCAAATAAACAACACAATTATGGCTGACTGCCCGATCTGAAGTGTGTAGTTGTTTGGACACGACATTTGTCGCCAGTAAAATATCGTCAAATCGGTTTCATAAAAATTCAACTTGGCAATTAGCAGTAAGGAAAATAAATATTAAAATAGATTTGCTAAAATTATAAACAAACAACAGAAAAACACCAGAGGGGACTGTCGCGTTGTTTACAATTTATGAGGTGCAGATTTGAACTATCCTGACCTTTACTACTTCCTGCGTTTAGTTAATATCGTTTGCATCATTAAAAGCTTGTATGATCCAGAACTTAAAAACGTTCTTCTAATAAGGATAATATTTTGAATTGGGAGCCTTTTCCTTTATCGTTTCATCTGTGAACTTCGTGCCCTTGTATGTTTTCTCGCGGTACTGATGTACACATTTAACGGATTGGCCACGCGAGTACGAATTGGAGGAAATCTGTACAAACCGCAGGCAAATATTATCTGTGGGTAACAGGAAAATTATAAACAGAACCGATATTACGGAAACTTTTGTTAAAAGAAATAGGGAGACAGGGTTTTGAATCACCTTACTCTCTGATTTTAAGGTGGAGTCTGACTGCATGGCGCAACACTTGTTTATGCTTGGTTCACACTAGCGACGGAATAGGAAACGGAAACGGCCCGTCCTTCCGTTCGCTTGCTCTTCCGTCAGTACTTGTTCACAATTGGAAGTTTACGACGTACACTCGACAGAAGCCGAAGAGGCGACGTAAATTTCCTTCCGCTTCCGTTCACTGAGCATCCGCTTTTGCCTTCATCCCCGTTTTCCTGGTTCACACTACAACGCAAGCATTAACGGCTTCCGATCCGTCTCCGCTTCCACTCCACCGGATTCTGCTTCCGCCGCTAGCGTAAACCAAGCTTCAATCACTACGGCGGTGCTTGATGACTGGTCAGTTGCTACGGTATATCTCAGTGGATAACTGGTCTGGAGTCTTTCGCCTTTGATCAAGTCGTCTCTCTCCCCGGAAACTAGTTTCCTATCTTCACCCGCGAGAGGCATCTCCCTCACAAAATATATTTTTTGGACAGATAGAGCTCTAGTGGCGAAGGAGTCTTATAGTTTGCTGGAAGAATAATAATTTTGTTTTAGTAAGAGAACATGACTGGTTGAGCGAGCGCTCGAAGTGAACGAGTTGATATAATATAAACGAATGCGCGAGCTTAAAGGGGGTCTTGGTGCGCTCTCTCCCGCTGGTTGGCGAGGTGGTACTACGCTCCTCACGGTTTTGATGAATGCTGAAGTGCGATATATTTCTTGATCTCAGTTTTCTAAGCAAATTTTTTTTTCGCCAAAGACATGCACGGCATGCGTATATTTAACTGACAGCTTGATCAAAACTAAAGTCGCTTGCATTGTTTTCGCACCAGTTTTTTCAACATATCCGGCAGATGCTGGCTTTACAAGAGGACAGTGGATAGGATGTTGGAAATATATTTATGGGGTACACAGTACGGCCAGAGACCGCTTTGCAGTCTCAACTGGTTTTAAAAGGAACTTCTTTGCCGACTTTCATTCATTCACTCACTTGCCCAATAATTCAGGTAAGCAGCACAACGGACTCGTTCACTCACCATTCGACCACTCACGAACTCATTACTCGCTCACTCTCATGCCCCTTGCTAACGTTCTAGATTATGATAAGGGAGCTTGATTAAACCAATGGTGGTTTACTGACAGAGAGGGTTAGAATTAATTCACTTAAGGGACACCTACTAAACGGCGGTTTGGAGCTGACCTGAATTTTAAAGATTCGCTAGTTTCAGCCAGTTAGTTTAAATTTCGTGTTTCTACACTACGCACACATGCACACACACACACACACGCGCGCGCGCGCGCCCGCCCGCCCTACCATTGATTACACACACACACACACAAACAAGCGCACAGACACACACATGCGCGCGCGCCCGCCACCCTACAATCGATGACACACGCACACACACAAACACACGCACAGACACACGCATGCGCGCGCGCGCCCACCCGCCCTACCATCGATTACACACGCACACGTACAAACACGCGCACAGACACACACATGCGCTTGCGCCCGCCGCCCTACCATCGATTACACACGCACACACACAAACACACGCACAGACACACACATGCGCGCGCGTGCCCACCCTCCCTACCATCAATTACACACGCACACTCACAAACACGCGAACAGACACACACAAGCGCGCGCACGCCCGCCTGCCCTACCATCGATTACACACGCACACACACAAACACGCGCACAGACACACACATGCGCGCGCGCGCCCGCCCGCCCTACCATCGATTACACACGCATAGACACAAACACACGCACAGACACAAACGTAAACAGAAACACGACCACACAAGTAAACACTATCTGAAATCTCAAGTACTCCTTGCGAAAAGGCAGTGCGCAACATCACCAGGTCGTTTGCAGAGGACTGAGATTTGAACTCACTCTCGCTTGGTTCCGTGGTTGAAGCAACGAAAACAGTAGACACTTATCCGAGCCATCTAGTGATGGATAATTTTTTTAATTTCATAATAAACGGTATGTCTTCTGTCACTGTCCTTAAATACAAAATTAGAAATACGAAAATATACTATTTAAACAAAGAAAATAGATATTATGCCAATGTTCTTCTGGGGACATGTTCTCCCCCTTTCATTCACTATTGGCTGTACAGAAAGCTGGCTTCACCCAAGCGCGAATTTCAGCATTGTCCTCTGAATATTGTGCATTGACCGACCTTCTAACTGTTGTGCTACATACTAAGTATAATTGGCATATCTAAAAATCATTTCATCTTAGAAAACTATTTCTAATGATTGAACACCTGACTGCACAACTCATTTGGCGTAACTCTCCTTCTACTGATTTTCCTAACAAAATAAATAGATTGCTACAAATCTTGGCGACTAAGTTTACTACAAATGCGAACAGTTTCTTCAAAGTAAAAACAAATACAAAAGTTTTCTTATAATTCGTTTTCCTGAATAGATAATCTATGAAATAGCTCTGAGGCTAAACGTTGTGCTTTGCACATAGACCTTCAGATCTGAGGGGTGTTCTCAGCAGTCTTAACAAAGTGGAACGAGTGTAAAAATTCTAGAAGTTTATTCTTCCTCTTCTTCCGAATCAGGAGACTCGTATGGATCCTCGTCAAAGGCTCTCAGGTTAAACGACCCCTGGACCAGTTCGTCTGCCTCCTGCCACAAGCAACAGAACAATGGCGATTACTTCACAGAAAGTGAAAAACACAGTGCTGTTGGTTGGCTTCTTTCTTAACACAGTTTTTGTCCTTATAATCTTATATGCTATTTGTAAAGCCACAAGCAACAGTAATAGTAACAAATTTTGAAGTGATTGAGTAAAAGTCTGTATAAATCCGCGTAGTGCAAAAAAAGACCCTAAGTTTCAAACTGCATGCGTAGAATTTTTGCAATCGAATGGAGATTTTAACATTTTCTTGGCGAAACCCAACGTACTTTCCAATTTAATATTGGTTCCTCCCATAGGTATGTCTTCTGCAAACACACTGACCCCTTTTCTCCCCCCCCCCCCCACGCACATACAGACAAAAAGGCACGCAAACGTTGCACACGTACACAACGTGCGCACCCTCCCCTCCCCTAAACAAAAAGCGGCGACCGCATATGTCGACACACAAACCTTAATCGAGGATAAAATTATCTTCGTTTTGTGTTTATGAGACTTGCCGTTGGGAAATATCAAGATGGCCTTTTAAATGCATGCTCAAAGACAATCAAACAATAACAACTGCCGAGAGCAGCAGCGGCAGCAGCAAATTACTGTGTACAAACACTTTGTACCTGGTCTTTTAGCTTCTGCTGGATATCTTTCAACTTCTGAGTGATGACATCTGCACTTCTCCTTTTCCTTAAGTTGTCGCCCTGTTAAAACAGAAGTACAGTCAGGATACTTTTAAAAGTAAGACGTACATGCAGGGAAAGAAGGAGAACACAAATCTGTTTTGAACTTTCTTAAGATGTATGACAGCTATGTAATCGGTTTGTGATAAGAAAAAATAATCTCCGATTTTGTCTGCTCTACACGTTTAAATGTGTTTCGTATTTACGTTTTTGAAGGAGCTTAGTTGCCCTGATAAAGATATTTACAACTGCTTTGTTAATACTAGTATTTATTTGACCATGCTTTGGCCTCGGTAACAGCAGTAGAGCCACCAATTGCAAAACAGCCAACTTGAGTTTTCTCTTTTCAAAAGCAATAACATTGTGGACACGTGGCTGTAATCTAACAGATAGAGAGAAGATTAAGGCGATCAGTAACCCGAATAAGTTTCCTTTTTACTCGTGGCCGATCACGTAACAATCGATTTTTCCCAGTAAATTGAAGCGTCCTACTGACTAAACTTTCATCAAACTAGCACCCAAGCGCCGCGCGCCAACGCAAGCATACATACAACGCACTTAGTGTCTGATAAAACCAGAAACGGTGAATCTGGAGTAACAGACATAGTTATCAACCGTGTTGTCTTAGAGTTTTATTCCCCAATAGTATACAACCAGTTTCTGCTTCGCAGCTCGGTTTTCGTGTTTCCTCGACCGCTTGACTGTCTGAGGAACAGAAATTGAGATGCATGCCAGCATCCGGCACTGACTACTTTCACGGTCTGGCGTAGTTTGGAGCTGATAGCCAAAATGCTTTGCCCTTTTGCATGATTTTGTGTGATCTACTATCCATTTGAAGCGTCTGTCAATGATTTAGATTCAAGTCAAAACACAGCAAAGTAGTGTATCCTTGACATGACAATGCAAACTGAAACTCTTTTAAGAAATATCCGTAGAGCAAGGGTCAAGCTCGTTTTGTGTCGCATTGCATGCGTTACGCGAAATCAATTCGTTATCACGTGGGAGTCTTGGTACGGCATAGTCGTTGTAACCACTTAAAAGCCATTGGAATAACCTTTTTCGTTTTTATCTTTTCATTTCAAAATTAAACGTTTGTGGGACAAGAGGAAGGTCTTTAAAAAACCTCTTGTTTTGTAATCTTGTATAACTCTGCCGGGTGAAAGTGAATTGCTTTACTTTATTTGTATTTCAAACTTCATTACGCGTTTTGTGTAGGGAATGGCAGCCCAGTTTTCCACGCCCTGCGCATGTTTGGGCTAAAATGTACGCCTGTACGTGGGTTGGTGTGAGAGAGTGGACTAGGGAGGAAAACCAGAACAACTCTCACAGTAAGAAAATTTTTAACGCCATTTGCAGCACTCTCAGGCGTTGGCTATGTCAAAAAGCTTCCTAAAATTGTTTATTTTGTTGTCTTTGATAAAAAGATCGTTGCCATCAGCTGTATTTTCAAAATTGATAACTATTATCACACCCCTTTTAATGCTCGCAAAATACGAAACTAGTTTCTTACGAAGGATGAAAAAAGTGCACACTTCCACCTGTCCGCCGCAATCATCAACCAATCTGTCTCCAACCTAGCATAACTTAGTGGCAGAAAAAGATTGGTAGTGGGGCGCGTATCAGAGTTCTCAGGTCCTAACATCACCGCGTTATTTTCGTATCATTTTATATATTTTACTCTCCCATCGGGCGGACTTTTTGGCTCTACGGGGAGGGGGATGGGTGCGTGCGCATACGTACTGCACATAAAAACAATACCAAGTGCACTCCTCTGTTTTAACAAAAAGTCCTAAAAATTCATGGGAAAGCAGTTATGATTACACCTCTTATGTCAACACTGAAACGCACAACTACAAAATCTGTGTTGCACCTAAGTTTCGATGTTAATAAACTTCAGATGCAGAAGATTCTGTCATACTTTGTATGTCACAAGACATAACTTTTAGCACCGTACATAACTGTAAACTCTATGTAATATACTGTGTGAGTTTAAATTGTGTAAACAAAAATTACGTAAAACAATAATAACAATAATAAGAATAATAGTAAGAATAAGATTAATAGTCAAAAACAAAAATAATAACAACGATTTATCACAGCATCTCTACAGAGATTAAAAACTCAAATAGAACAATGCAATACAAAACCAGAACACTTAATACTAGCCAATTATAATATAACACTAAAAATATGAAAAGTTATTCTAGAATACATGAACACCATTCGAATATACACTAAAAACAGAGGTAAAACTAGAACTTACCGCGAACCAAGCATGAGTCAGGGCATCGGTTGCATTGAGACGCTTGCTGTTCGGAGAAAGGAAAGTAATGCTTCAGCAAGAAGAGTTTACGTTTGAGCAGATCGTACATGTAAGAGTTACATTTACAAGAATTGAAACCAAAATTCAAAGGTTAAAATGTTTATATCTTTGTTTAATCAGTTAGTATAGAAATGAAGATCATACCTATTTAGACAATGTTTATTCAATTTTAGTGCTCGATAAGCAGGAACATGTTTTATGAATTTATGAATCTCTGCAACTTCTGGAAACAAAACTGCGCAAAATATTTGCTGCGTCACATGAACGTGTCATTATTCTTCTACTCATTACAGCCAAATAATTCTTTTCTACTCCCATGAATGAACAAGAACCAATATCACGGTGTGTCAGCACTTAATCAACGTCCATGAGTACAGAAATAATACAAGAGCAACCAAATGAAAATCATTAAACTGCGATTGCTTAATTTTTTTTTTTATTTCATTGGATCTTCGGTAAAAAGAACGCCCCATTGTCAATTGTATTTAGACAGGTGTATAGCTGAAGGTATGTTTGGAAAAAAGTTTACATAATTAAATAGAAAGAGTTGAAACCGGAAGTATAAATCAGTTTTAAACTTGATCCTACTAAATAGATATACTTAAGTGTTTTTAGTTGAATGATGAACCAACTACAAATATGATTCATTGGGGTTCAGACGTTGTTTTGTATGAGATATACGTCAATGATACTTTGTAATACACTCTCTCAGTTTCGAAACAAAACAAGAACTGCTTTTTTGGGCTGAGGCTGAACATATTAGCACTATGTTCTTCTTGATAAGAGCTAATGTTGACGAATTCCCACTACCCCATAAGAACCGGCCTGTAGCACTGCAAAGCACTGCCTGCCTGCGAATAAGGTAGTAACGCCGTAAAGCACTGCCTGCCTGCCTGCCTACGAATAAGGTAGTAACGCCGTAAAGCACTGCCTGCCTGCCTGCCTGCGGAATAAGTTAGTAACGCCGTAAAGCACTGCCTGCCTGCCTGCCTGCGAATAAGGTAGTAACGCCGTAAAGCACTGCCTGCCTGCCTACGAATAAGGTAGTAACGCCGTAAAGCACTGCCTGCCTGCCTGCCTACGAATAAGGTTGTAACGCCGTAAAGCACTGCCTGCGGAAT
>JAOBRG010022570.1:0-22805 GCA_027574985.1 Umimayanthus nakama | reverse complement strand
CCCCCCCCCCCCCCCCCCCCCCACCACAACCCCCTAGTCCCTACTCCCTTTGCGGGCCCTGCAGGCATTGCCTTTTTTTTCTAACTAAGAATTCGCCAACGTGATAAGAAGGAAATTACGCACTTGCTTTTGTGTGAAACACTGTGACTTGAAGCAAGGCTTGAAAAACTTAATTTTGAATCTTCTAAAATTTTTCAATTATGTTCTGATTGATATTAAAAGATAATAACTTGAACAGCATTTGTGTAGCTAAGAAAGCTCGAACCTTCATGCTCTCTTGGTGCAGTCAAGTAACGCAGCATTAGAATATGATAAGCCGGCATCCTGTGTCCACATTATCAGCTATAAACTCACAAGGTATATACTAGCTGCTGTACAAGTGAGAGAAATTAAACAAACAGGAGGAGGATTTGAAGTACATACAATCAATTTTAACTGAAGTCCAACAGATACACTCCAAGTCATTCTCATCTATTGAATCCACCCCTGGTAAGACCACTGAGGCTAAAAAATATCGAAATTCGGAACCTGCTTAGGAACACAACATCGGGCTGAAACAATAAAGGGACATTGAATTCTATGAATTTTGAAAACGAAACACAGAACCACCATCAAAGTCGCAAGCTAGCAGTACTATTTCAGGACTGAGTTTGGTAAGCCCGCCGAAAATAAACTCCATTGATATATACCTCCCCGCGCCTTTCTCTTACTATCGTTCAGTCAATCCCTTTCACTGTCTGCTGACCTGACCTTTCAAGTTTAACGATCACTTCTATGTCGTTTTTCTAACTAGGATGCATGGCTGGTCTATCTAGTCTAGATCATTTCTAAGACATCTTTCCAGATAGGATGCATGGTCCATATGATCTGTCTAATTTAGATAATATCACGGGCTTTACACCTGTCCGGTCTACAGATCACTTCTAGGGAGTCTCTCCAGATACAGTTGGAAGCATGGCTAATCTGATCTGTCTAGTCAAGTACACTTCCAGGGCATCTTTCAGCTTGGATGCATGGCTGGTCTAAACTGTCTAATCTAGATTTTTCAAAGGTATCATTCCAGATAGGATGCATAACAGATCGGAATCGTCTGATTGGTAAAAGACCACCAGCTAATCTGACCCTATGTTATCATCTGCAAAACTGAGTATCACTAAGCCTGCTCTTAAAGCAGTGCTTAAGAATAAGAGTCAAGTTTAAATAACTTCTGGAAAGAAGATTAAAGCCTTTTAAACAGTGAAGAGTAAATCACTAAATGCATGAACTGATTTTATCTGTATCAATTCCGCTTGCCTTGCCTCGCGGATGAAAAGGGCCTGTAAAGACATGTTATAGGGCTTTACAGACGTCCACGCCCCTGATTGGCTAATTCCAGGGACTCAGATCAGCTGGCGGTGTTTGCAGTTTTTAAGTTCATATTTTCCAAGAGCTCTAATGCCAAAGGTTGGTTTATTTAGTTCAACTAGCTGTTTTCATCTTCAATCGAGTTACAAGAAACATTAACGTAAACGCACCAGGTAAATGATAAAAGAACATGAAATTACCATTAATGACAATAGTTGGCTGAACTGTGTTGACATTGTTCTTAGTGTTCTAGTGAGTCTCTAACAGAGGCATGAGTTTAGCTTAGGAAATTGTCTTATCATTCAGTAACTCCAACCAGAGGAACCAAGTCACATTTCACTTGTTAACAAACCAGTTGGTTCCAATGCGATCGCTAGTGTGTCCGCGTGACACGTGATCTCCTACACTCCAGCGAGACATCTCCCGTCTGCCAGTGGTATCAACAATAGTGAACCACCAATAAGCGCCCGCTTGGATCATCATCTCGTACAGATTGTTTGGTACGGACTGCATGCTCACGTGATTCAAGGTTTGCGCAGCCACCTCGTTCTGGTGTATTGCCAGATTTTGAGCGGGAAATGCGTAGTTGCCATCTTTCTGCAAACACCGAACCGAGGCTCCAGCGCGTATGGCGTCAATCAAAGCTGATTTGCTGCCGCTGACAGCGGCTCCATCAGTGTTAGTAGATACGGCCAGAGTCCACGGACGAGTGTCCACGAACCACTTCACCTCAACCTTATTCTCTGAATCACCTCTGTGCACATGCGCACCAACATTGTAGCGATTGGCGCTCACAGTGCCGGTTGTAGAAACCATCAACCAATACCAGTAGGCGTTGTCTTGAAACTTTTCAAGAGACACCTTACTGACGTGTTTCAGGGCTTGGGCTGTCACGTGACCGTTACGTATGGAAAGATTATCTGCTTCCGCAGTGTAGTGACTCCACGCTGGTATCTGGAATCGGACACGCGACCCTGACTGAATGGCCGATATCAGAGTGCTTCGTAAGCCATGTAGAGATTTTCCCGATGCATCATGGGTGTGGACGTGTTTCCAGCACTTATCGTCAAACCAGTCAAGAGCCACTCGATCATTTGTGTGACCGCGATCGACGTGAGCTCCGACAGTCCAGCGTGACATGTCACGCGCACCTTTGGTAGTCACGATTGTGAACCACCAATAGGCGTTTGGCTGGAAGGTAACGTGATTTCCACTTAATGCTTTGCTCACGTGTTCAACGCTCTGACCAGTCACGAGTTCGTTGCCAATGGCCATGTTATTCAGTGAAAAAGCATAATACCTGTCACTGACACAACGAACCTCGTGTCCTTGCTTGACTGCGGCCGTAAGATCAACAAGGCTGCCACTCAGGCGTTCGCCTGACTTGTTGTTTGAGTAAACGGCAGGTTTGTAACAGGCCGGTTTTACAAACCATTTCAATGGGGTTTTACTGTTTGGCGTGGTCGAAAGGAAAGCGCCTCCCACATAGTATCCTGAAAACCACAAGAAACATTTCGTAAGGTAACACATTGCGAGTAAGGTCTCCCAATTTCCCTATACATGAATGTATGTATCAAAAATACACAAGACAAGCTTGGGTCACTCTTACTACAGTTCTGTTTTGTATGGCATAATCATACTCCTCAGGCAAATGACAGCAACTGGTGTATTGGAAACCCTTTGGAAGGAAACTATAATGGCTTATTGTACTAGGTGGTTAATGCCTAGTTAAAAGTTTCTTTCTTCTATGTCGGCAAGTGAAGACAAGCCTCGTTTCTGCTATTCAGTGTACTCAGTTCCGGGTGGCAAACTATCAGGAACTTTTCGTGCAGGCATAAATTACACCTGTTTGTGCTTTTAAATTAGGATTTACACTGTTTTATGACTTTCCAATTAACTGGGTATTGCACGACAAGATCTTTAAACTGCCAGATATATTTACTTCATTGGGTCGCATGCTTTTTGTTTTGAAATGAAGCGAATGTTAAAGGAGACAAAGAATCTTACTGGTCATATAGTAGCTGCCAGTTGTTGATACCATCACCCACCACCAGTACGCGTTTGTCTGCATCTTGTTCCAGGCCGCTTTACTGACGTGGTTGAGAAGCTCTGCGTGTACCTGGTCCCCCGTCACGTACAGACCTTGTGCCTCGGTGAAGTAGTCGGATCCGATAGCAACTCGGACTCGCGCTCCAGACAGCACGGCCCCCAACAAAGCGAACTTGTTTCCTGTGATCGCCTCCCCATTTTCGTTGTGTTCATACATCAAAGTCCAGCGTCCCTGACATGACTCGTGCTCTGAGATAAAGAAAGAGTTTTCAATTTTAATGCCCTCTCAACTATTTATATGCCAAAGGGGGAGGAGGGATAACTGCTTAACTGTATCCCCATGTTTAACGTTTAAACGAAGCTTTCAAAAACGCAACTGAACGCTGAAGTGGCAGCTGGTGACTTATTTTACAAACAAGTCGTTAAGTATCTTTTCACCAGTATAGTGTACGTTTTGTTAACGGAGAAAAAGTCTCTCGAAAATAAAACACGAGTACTGCTTGCTTACGTCTTAAAAAAGTCTGCAGTTTACTTTTATCTAAAACTATATATGTGGTCAATAACCGTTGCCTCAAACTTATCGTATATTACGATTCTTTGGAGCCTCAAGCCTAGCGCTACTTAGCGATGACAAAATAACTGTCCACTAGCAGTTTTAGTTCTTGAAAATTGCCATCACTCTACGTTGTACCATAAAGTCTTCAGTTTGGTAGGAGGAATGGGTTTGTGCATTTAAGGTTTCATATGCCGCATTCCTTTTATGAAATATGGCGGTATTTACAGTTTGTTTGGTTTCATGTTCATCAAATCATACGGGAAATTTAAGCCTGGTTATATGTTGACGACAATCTGCCGGTGTCCCAGCGGGTTTGAACCCCGGCTTGAATTGTACCCCCGGTCCAAATTTGCTAGCGGATTTGGACCCCACGGTCCCATATCTGCTAGCGGATTTGGACCCCAGGGGTCCATATCTGCCAGCGGATTTAGACCCCTGTCCGCGGATTTGGACCTCTCAACATAACTGTAAGGAAACGTTATCGTACATAATTTTTCAAAAGACAACGAAAATAACAATAATTGTTTTATTGGTTCTCCTAGATCCTTAATAACGAATCCTTCCTTATTTTATCCTTACAGCTTTCACGCTATCAACGCGTACTATTGTTACAATTTTGGCAAATTTTCAAGAGTCATTGTGTAGCATCTATTATTTTGTAACTTCACTCAATCGAAAATTTATTAACTTAATTTGAGCATGCATTTTCATGCTTATTGATAAAACGCGCTAGATTTCAAAAGCTGTTAACACTTGTTTACATATTTAGTGAAAATACCCTGGTTGAAACAACTGAGCAGTTACAATTTAGAAAAGAAAACATTGCAATTACATGTAGAGTTAAGTAGCGACTCATTGGGTGTTTGAATTTTGCTGAGCTAAGTTTGAGTTTAGCTAAGAATTTTTTGCATAGCATTTTTACTTGAGTGGCTATCAATGGTTTTAACAGTTTGTTCAAATAAGTTGTTTTAGTAGTACAAAATTCCTAAACTGTTTTTTATTCTTAAAAACTATTGTCAAGTTGAGATTTGAACATCCTACTCACTGAAGAAACTGTGCTGCAAAATGACGGAGCGGATTTGTCGAGAACAATCATCTCACTTAAAAGTGAGAAGTGATGTGAAAGTAAAGCTTTAGCATGTTCCAGTTGGTCAAAACTCTAGACTATATCGCGTGAACTACAGAATTTACGCGCTTGTATCGAATAAGCGCCCATCTCGAACGAATCGCCCACCCTTGCGGCTCGAAATTTCAATGAGTGCCGACCGTCGAATAAGTGCCACGCCCCCTCCCCCACAATAGAGCACTATTATTGTTGCTATTATTGCTATTACTGGTATTTTCGTTATAATGATAATTATTATTGTTATTACTATCATTATTATTATTATTACTATTATTATCACTATTATTGCTATTTTTATCACTATTATTATTGACTTTATGACTATTATTGTTTTTATCATTGTTTTTACTGTTTCCAGGGTTTGATTTGGTGCTATGCCACGTGTGTAACCTGAATCGACAGCAATACTTCCCCCACCCTACCCTCCAACTACTGCCACGCTTCAATTATTTTTCTCAATTTTTGTATTGAACGATTCAGTGGTGAGTATGCCACGGAAACCTGTAGGTAACGGATTTCTTTACAGTGCATGCAGCTCTTTGCTTTTGCCGTTATTGAAGGCAAATTTTGATACGGGGATGTTTATTGTCTTTGTTCGTGATGTAGCATCCTTTTGATCCGATATTAGCTTCGCCTTGATCAGGGCGGAAACTATTTAATGCATACTTGGCATTTGTCACATAGGAACCATTCATATTCACTGGAACATGCATATGCCACAGGCAAGACCGACTCACTCAATATTCAGTTCACGAAGTATGGTTTATAAAGATTAATAAGGGTGTTTTAGGTCGTTCCTAATAACGTTTACTGTAGTCTTATTATCCTAGAAAAACACACGACAATTTCAATAAGGTATTCGCGGAATATGATAAAAGGTCGAAAAAAATCCAAAATATGATTACATAAGTTTAGTATTTCTGGTACGCTCAGTTTCACAGACATGCAGAATAGCTCAAAACTAACAAAACCTTGACATTGTCCGCCAGTTACGAATCTCTCTGATGTTTGTGGCATGATTTGGGGGCGTGTTACCAGCTTTCGACTGACTTGAAGCAAGCTCGACTTCGAAGCGATTCTAATTTCAACACTTCTCTGATGTGTACATTAATGGTGAACTCAGCAGAACGCAGAGAATTAAACCGGACTTTTTAAGCAAATCATTTACCAACATGTATTTTTTCGTCATAATGATCGGCTAGGGCTTGTAAAAAAGGTTTATACATTAGCTTAAAATGCGACTTTTATTGTTTGAACTGGAAGACAAGCTAGTCTCTTTTCGAAACTCAGGTTCTTTCCGAGTTTCCTATTAAGCAAAATATGGGCTTGTATCACAAGCAGATTATTTTTGCTGAGTTATTGTAGTTGATAATAAAGACATGTGTCAGTGCACAGAATGATGAATACTGATTCCTATCCCAAAGAAAGAAATTCAAGTAACAATCGTTATTTTCAGCATGCGCTGAGCAGAACAGACACAAGATAACTGGTCCTCGCAACATGGAATTACAACTACTGCTTTGAGGCTTCTTATAATTATATGAGTCTGTGAATAGACTTGTTACAAGTGTTCGATTTTTCAGGTTTTCAAAGTCACAGTATACAGAAGAGTTTAAAATGCATGGGCAGTTTTCAAGTTACAGTGAAGTCAGTGCCTTTTAAAAATGCCTACCTTCCGCAGCAACTGGCGTTACCAGGACACAAGTGCAAACTGCCACAGCAAAAACGAAGAAGGAACTTCTTGAGAATTCCATTTTCACTCAAACCGGCTCACTCGAAAAGAGCACGCTTTCCTATGGAGCAACAGAGTGCCTTCCTTTCAGCAAGCTATAGAGCCTGTCAGACTGAATACACCTATTTTATCTGGTTTCCGCATCACGTGTAAAAAGAAGGCTTTGTTTTTTCTCATTGTTGCACTGAAGAAATTAAGAGTCTCTTCAAAACACTCCTCCTTCAGTCCTTGCTGGTAGATGTTTACTAGCTCTTTATACAAACTAAAACTTTAGCGTTGTTAGTCCTATTTCATTCAGTTTGCAAATTTTTTGTTTTCACGTCGACAGCACATGTATGAGCAATTTCGATCAAGTTAATATATACTTCTTCATTTCTTGCTTGACAAGAAACTGATAAGATCATCATTAACACATTGCATATGTTTACCCAAAGATGTCAAGAGTAGGCAATATCTTTAAGCCTAAACAGAGTGTGGGTGTTGCGTTTAATAGTTGGAGTGAAAGTGCATCCTGTTACTAAGTGCGTGTAAGTGGGAACTTCAGTATTGAGGAGCAAGTTGTGCTCATGTGGTTTGAGTGTTTATTCTTCGGGGCTCAATTAGGCTCAGTTGTGAGGGACCTTTTAGAATACAGGCGTATGGTCCCTGGATAAATGATATTGTCATTTTTCATGCCAAATATTAAAAGCGCGCGAACAAGAAAGTTCGTACCGGCACACGACAAAATTGACTTCCTGCTATTTTGAAACGAGTTGCCTGGTCAGTATCTGATACCTGATTAGGTGAAGGTCGAAAGATTTTGGTTGGGGGGAAGGGGGGGGGGGGGGAGGGTCACATACTTTTGCAGAAGAACGAAAAAAATTGTTTACGAATAACCATAATTACTCAGTATAAATTATACCATACGGCGCAGAAGGGGGTACTAGACTAGAGGTGCAACAAATTATATATACACAAACCCACTTGTCAATTCTCAAAAGGAACGCTATAACTATATTGCGCATGTTGATAGAACCACCACCGACACAATTATAAGTTGTCACACGACCGCACACACACATGTACACCCATATGTACATTTGATTAAAAAACATGTTGCCACCAATGGGATTCGAACTCATGTCCCCCTGATTACTAGTCGGGTGTGTTACACCCTACACTACCGCGACAATCATATGTGCTGACAACATAGCTGTTTAAAGGAATGCTGTGTGTACGTGAGTTTTCCCGGGCAGTTTTTTCTTAGGGTTGGATCAGGGAAGCATATAACTCGTAACACTTGCCTTTCGACCTAAGGATAAATGTGCACGGGATCATTCTTAGCTTCTGGTCACTAGCCTGCTAAGACATGAGATGAACTTTAGCTAAAAGCACGTTTATATATAATGCTGGCTTGTTAAATAAAAATTACTCTTGAAGAAAACAATTGTATTGAAAAATTCATTTATCCGGCCAATGTGCCTCAAAAACACACCGGAGCCCGGATCTATTAACGAAGTTACATACGAAAACTGAAAACACCGCTAAAGGTGAACGGTAACGTCAAGCAAGACGTTTGAAACTTTTCTGACATGTATTAACTTTTACCTACCTTTTTATAACAATCGTACGCGTTACCTTCTACCACCAGGTGTAAAAAAGAAGACTATCTACGCTGTAGAAAGAATTCTGATAAAAAATTTCGTTGAAGTCTGAAAATCACAGCTTTCTTTTATTAGCGATCAAGAACATGCTTTTTTGCTCGTTGCGGCTGAAACGGAAAAGTCTGCGATTGGTTGAACTTGGACCATATCCATATTTGTCACTGTTTATTTGTTATAGCTATTAAAAGCAGACCTCTTTCAGTGAACAACGTAAGTATTAATAAGCTAATTTTTCCAGAATATTTGATTAGCAGTTATTACTAAAAAATTTGAGAAACTGCCAAAAGATTTCGTCCCTGTACTTACGTGGTTTTTAGCAAAACAGAAACTCTTGGTTTTGCAAAGCACTTCAAATTTGATAAATAAGATTAATTCATTAATTGGATAGCCAGCTAAGGAAACTTTAAAAGCCTTTTAAAATATATCAGTTTGCTGGCTAAAACTATACATGTCTTTAAACATCGCCAGCTCACTTTACCACAAACGGCGGTTAAGACTGTTAGAATGTTCCGTGATTGACCAAGGCAAACACAAGCCAAACATGCTGAAATACAGCCGCCTGGGTAGGCTACGAGCAGTTCCTATTTTTTCTTTTGAATTCGTCGAGCCGCGAAAACGACATTGCAAACGCCGTCGCGCAAGAGAGAAGAGAGAGCCGGAATGAAAAAAGTCTCTCTTCTCTTTTTTTCCGCTGGCGGCGGCGTTTGCGATGTCTTTTCGCGGCTCGACGAACTCGAGAGGACAAATTGGGACTGCTCGACTCAGCGGCTCGTGATCTACCTGCAGGGGGAGAGGGGGAAGGAGAAGGAAGGAAGCTTCCCCCAGTCCCTCCTCTTCAGTTTTTTTCCTCGCTCTCCTCCTCTTCCCGTTTCCTTCGCCTCCTCTAGCTTGCTACGCAACTTTTTACTAAAACTAAAAAATTGTATGCGTCATTACTGTGTTGAATTGACGAAACATAATTGATTAATTTCCGACAGTTTGATCTAAATTGATAATACTTTGCGGGATTTTAACGTAACAAAGAAATGGTCAACAAAATATTTTTCAGTGAAAAATAAAGTAGTCGATTACGTGCATTTCGGTTGTGAAAGTGAAACTTACATACTCAGGTGGGCCTTAAGCCGTCTTTTGCGGGGTTTCAATATTTCTAAGCAGCAGTCTGAAACGTTTGTTCAAGTTTGCGTTTTTTTGGAGTGACTGGTGTTATTAAAAACTGTCTTTATTATGTATAAATAACATGTGTTACCATGTCAGGAAACACAATCACAATGCAGTTACGAAAAAAGATCTTGGTCAATGTTCCATAGTTTTCACGTAATTTATTATTCTTAAAAACCAACACAGCACTACTTTAATATCGTTCGCATGCATTTATCCAACTCTCTGTTTATAATGTTTGATTCTTCGTAACAAGTTAAATCTTCAATGTAGAGACAATTGATCCCTGCGTGGGAGTAGAATTACCATGAATTTTAAAGGATGAAAAACAAACGGTTTTTTTTCAAAATGATGACGGGACAAGAAAAACAAATGTAAACAGTAACTACAGAACTTGTTCTCAAAATGTGTCTTGGTGGACAGTAAAAACGAACTCGTTGCCTCGTTATGGACTAACCGAACTAACAAGTAATTCCCTGTTTAAGCATTCTCCAACTTCAACCATTAGTTTTCTAGACATTTAGACAAAAACTTATAAGCATTTGAGAAACTCTAAACTTGGTCAGGACTATCAGGAAATGTCTTTTCTGACATATTTATTTAACTTTGAGCCCTATTTTTTTTTAAAAAATTATCGCGCGTCACGCAAAGATGAGCAGTTAATATTTTACTCTGGCGCATGGCCAGTCTGGGACATGATGGATTACGATATGTACCAATATAGAAGACTGCTTTTGAGACCTTCGAGCGGCCAGATTACTCAGGACAAAGTCAGGAATGTAGTCATCAGATAACGTGGATACATGCGAAGTTTTACATCTTCTAAAATAATCTATTTTATTTCGACATTTGATTGTTTACCAACTGTGTGGACGAACTAGTGAGCTCGGATCGACTACCTGTCGAGGGGTTCGAGCTGTATGCAAATTAGTCTGCGCTAATCAATACACACGGAAAGAAACATGTCTTTGTGGCACGCAACGATTTATTGCTCGTGTCTTTTGTATTTATTTTCTATTTGTCCGAGTATTCGCGGGCAATACTACAGTATATGTAGTGATCTTGGGTACAGCAGTGTGGTCTTAGCTCCTTCCAGCGGCTTCATCCTTGTCGGCTCTGGTGAGAGCGAAAACAGTACAAGCTACAAACCTAATCTGCAGTGTCAAAGACTCGTTCGAGTGCCTTCTGGATGGACTTTGGCTGTGAAGGCAAGATACGAAGATCTTGAGTCACACAAAGATTATCTTCGAGTCTTCGACGGTGGATATGAAGCGGGCCATGTTCGTGAAATTACTCCTTTTAGTTTCGAATTAAGAGCTGCTCATACGACAGGAAACTCGTTGCTTCTGAGCTTCACGAGTGACTCTTCGAATACGCATCCAAAGAAAGGCTTTCTGCTGGAAATATGGGCCAACCATACTTCATCTCCAAAGTGCCATTGCCAAGTGGCTAAGAATGGCGAGACAATGTGTGACTTCAAAAAGGGGAGTATATCCTCGGGAGATAGGTTTAAGAGTTGCGAAATAAAGTGTGATTCTGGAACTATGATTACAAGGAGTGACTTTTTTGAAAATAATATGAAAGAGACCATTCGATGTAACATCGACAACGGAAAGTGGCTTAGAAAAGAATTTGTTGGTTCACATCAAGCCACTGACTTTCACGAAAGCCCTGTGCAGTGCGAGAATTACACTGTACCGAGAAACATTCTGGCTCAATACTCATTTAAATATGTAAACAGCAGCTGTAGTTTTGTAAATTCAAGTTTCGAGGAAATTCGTATGCATGTCAGAGAGGCCATAAACACGACGACTCTGCCTACAGAAGGCGTGTGTTTCAGTGAGACTAGAAAAAGTGGCTGTTTGTCGGAGAGCCTTGAACTGTTATGCGAAGACAATTCAACGGGAAGTGAAAAAGAAGCGAAAATCGCTCTGCGGATACGTGATCAGATGGCAAAACAGATGAACGTGACTAGCGCAGACTTCCTAGCGTTACGAAAAGCCGTAGAGTTACTCACTCCGAAATTTGAGAAGCTTTTCAACTTGGGGAAATTCAGCGTGACAAGAGGTAGTGTCACGGTTAAGGCCACAGGATTTACACAAGAGGACTTGCTTGGATTGTGCCCCAGTCCCCAAGTGTATATTAATGTTCCAGTCTTTCATGGAGCTTGTACTTACTGTTCTTCCGGGTATGAGTATCGATCCGACCCCTGTAAATTTAATTTTTGCGCTCATAAGTGCGTCAAATGCTCAAACGGAACGGCGTGTTTTGCTCCCGCTGCTGCTGGCTCGTACTCCGATTGTAACATGAGATGTCCGCTAGGCAGGGGGTATAACCAGACCCTTGGCTTCTGTGACTGGTGTCCTTACGACACATATCAAAACGATAGCTCCACCCCCGAGGCGCCTTGCATCGAGTGTCCTCCACACAAACGTAGGACGCCCTACGTCGGAGCTGCCAGCGAGGCGGACTGTATGCAACCCTGTACAGTCGGAGAATATGGAGCTGTCAAGACGAATACGCCCCCCGAATGCAAGCCTTGCCCTATCGGTACATTTATGGATATACCCGCCCCGCATGTAGAAAGGCAATGCAAGAAATGCCCGACCATTAAACCAATCACTCAAGGCAATGGCTCCACAAAGGCAGATGACTGCATTGAAATATGCCTGACTGGGACCTTTTTTAACGTTTCTGCCAAGCAGTGTGAAAATTGTTCTAAGAACAAATACCAAGACGAAAATGGCCAGTTCACTTGCAAGAACTGCCCCCCTGGTGAAGTGACGGTAGGCCCGGGTGAAAGGTACTGTTTCTCACCTTGTCCGGCCGGGACTTTTGTCAACCTTGCTGTCAGACCAATCGTATGTGTCAGTTGTCCGATCGGAACTTTTCAAGATCTAAAGAACCATGAGAAACACGATTGCAAATCGTGCGGCTTACACAAAACCACCGACGTAACTGGAGCGGTCAACGCGACGCAGTGTTTTTGGGTGTGCACTCAAGGACAGTTTTATAACTTGACGAGTCAACAGTGCGAGAAGTGTACACGCGGTACATACCAGGACGAACGCGCCCAGGAAACGTGCAAGCTTTGTCCAGGTGGAAAAGTCACGCTGCACCTGGGGTCCACGAGTGCGAGTGATTGTATTCCGTCATGTGGTGCAGGGAGGTTCATGGACCACAAGAACCAAGGCCGGTGTCTGGAATGTCCTGTTGGTACTTACCAGGTAGGAGAGACTTTCATGACTCACAAGCTCTCAGGCTTTAAATCGCTTATCGAGCAAGGAAGTGTGTGTGTGTGTGTTTGTGTGTGTGTGTGTGTGTGTGTGATAGCGGTGAAGTTGACAAAACGTAACCCGACAGTATTATGTCTATTGAATACCGTTTGAACTACAAACAGAATTAACTATGCATTCAAAAGCATGTTGCTTACTACCGCTTTGAAGCGGCTGCCACTTGTGCCTATATCTGCTTCCGGTCCCCTGGGGGTAAACTGATCATTATAAAGGGCCTTTGAGCATGTCACATGGAAAAGGCGCTATATAAATGTAACACTTTTTTCCCTTGTATACCGCGAGAAATCTCAAGTTTTATTATCTGTGTCCAATAGCCTCTTTTCCAAGCTCAAACAGAAAACACACTGGGTATGAGGATGCGCACTCGCCTGTCCTATGATGTTCTTTGCTGTAGAGTGTAGACATGGATTTAGGGTCGTTTCATTAAGCCTCAGAAAGGTTTTAAAATTACTCGCTACAAGCCTCATCCGTTATTAAAGCAGCATATGGTGCTCATTTAAACTGTCTGGTGACACACTGAAATACTACATGAAATATTGTTTGTATCAAAGCCTCGAAAAACTTGTTCGGTAAGTGCTGTCAAAATGCAAAGTCTGTTCAGATTACGCCGGCTGTTGCAGAGTCAAGCAAAGCTCTTCGCTCATTTCTTTGTCTCACTTTTTTTACTCGCTGCAGTTGCAAGACAGTTGAGCTGGTGATAGTTATGCAAACAAACTGTGCGATTGTACTTGATGGCCAGTGAACAGAACAACTGCCATTTTTGGAGTCGCTGTAATGTTGTTCTTTGTTTAATAAACGATTAGATCACTGGAGTTGAAAACAGTGCATTATTTTAGAACTATCAGTTTCTAGTCATGCCTTCACAATTGCAGTTATTTAAACTGAGAGTCCAAACAGAGGACCCTGTAAGTAAGTTTGTGCTCTACAGTGCCCGTACTCAGTCGCTGCATTTACTACTGCCAGTGAGAGTAAAATGTTTAAAGGCAGTTCAGCACATATTGACACGACTTTTGAAACGCATGTTACACATATGTTCAGTTAAGCCGGGTTCTCATATGTCGGGAAAACCCCGCCGATTGGCGATTTCGGTGATTCCCGATCATTTCCGATATTACCAACTTTAAGACAGATACCTTAAAGCAAAAATTTGGGGAAAGATTTACGAATTGCTCGGCAACTCAAGATACCTCTTTATCCGATCGCATTTAGACAATACTTGATTCTGTTGGAGGGGATGTCCAAATGTAACCAAAATTCGCAGTCATCGGAAAGAGTCGGGAATATAATTTCTGAGATTGGCAACATCTGGAACAGACGGAGAAAACTGGAATTCTCGACTATCGAGGATTTTTCCGACATATGAGAACCAGGCTTTAAAATGAACAATTGTTTTTTAACGTGAACCATAATTTAGCTGCTACACGTTGATTGCGGGTGTCCAATTTCTGTTACCGTCGATCGTAGCTAACGTAATTTACTGTCCAACTGAACGTAACAAATCTGTTCATAGAACGAGGTCAACAATGCTGCAGGTTCAGAATCTTGTTTAAAGTGTCCGGACCTCAAGACAACTACAGTAGCGAGTGGTGCCGATAACATTTCGAAATGCATACCGTACTGTGACGTCACTAGACGCTGTGAAAATGGCGGATCATGCAGCAATAAAGACGGAGGGTATACCTGTGCGTGTGCAAATGGCCTCGATGGCACTCACTGTCAACTCATAGTCGAGGCGTCGAAGGCTGAAAACATCACATTTAACCTAACTGTTTCTAGCTTGAAATGGAAAGCAGAGCTTCGCGACCCAAACTCCGACGAGTTTAAAGAAACCGCCGAAATTATAGAGAACGCTGTGAGATCAGAGCTAACAAACGACAGCACCTTCAGGGCTGTGAGTGTTCGTGGTTTTTCCAAGGGGAGCGTGGTGACCAACTTTGATGTCAGTTATATACCTGACAATAGCACTGGGATGCCTGTGGCAAGCCTTGCTGAAGCTGTGGCGGCGGGCCAAGTGGGTGGACTGGCTGTGGTGAATGACTCGCTGGCTGTTGTTAGCTACACGTGCCAGCAGCCCCTTGGAATGGAAGACGGGAGGATCAAAGATGACTGGATCACAGCTTCGACGTCACGAGCTGACGAGTGGTAAGACGGCACATATTTGTTTTCGTGTAAAGTAGTTATTGTAGCCTTACGATTGTGATAATCCAACAGAATCTTTGTTATTGTCTTTCTCTTGTTCTGTTGCACTAGTAGTGACTGGTAGTTTCTTCTCCGTCCATCTAAATTTAACAAAAACTGTTTTCATTGCTAACAAGTTCCAAGAGAGATTTCGGGCTTAAGATTCTTTACAAGGCAAAATTATGTTATGGAGTGTTTATTCACTGGTTTGCATGTACTACAACATTTATTGCCTTAGCATCGGTGCCTGAGATTTACACTTTTGTAAACACTCAATGGCATTTGTAGCAGTCGATGTCATTTCTAACCATCGATAGATTTTGTTACAGTCGATAGCCTTAAGCAATCGATCGCATTTGTAACATTTGATGGTGTTCGAGCAATCACTGGTTTCATGAAGATGCAGTCTGTCGTGATGGTAAAAATACAACTATTTTAAAAATACTACTACTAGACAATATAATATCAAACCTAGAAGAAGAAAATATTGGAAAATAGGAAAGAAAAGAAGCTACGTGTGTTGATAAGAACATACATGTATGTATGACTAAGTAACAATTATTCCACTTACACTTCTTGGGTATGAGCTTTTGAAGAGCAAACGAGGAGCGGAACACCGAGTCGGCTATCATAAGCTCTTATCCAAGAAGTGTGAGCGGAAAAATTGTTTTACTCAAGACTAACCACTGATACAAATATCTCGTGGTTTGTTTTTTTACTGAATCGAGTTTACGGCCATATTGAGAAATTTTCCGAGATAAAATTGCCAGTTTCCACATTTGAACTAACTACAGGACATAGGATTCATACCGTGAGTAGAGAGCCAATCAGACTATACTAGAAATTCAATATCCAGTGTTTGGTATTTAATGAATACTAGTTATGCAATGCTTTCGAGTGGGATACCGTGGAATATGCCACGCGTCACTTGTACTATCCGTATACACACGAGCCTTTAGGCGAGTGTGTATACGAAGAAAATACAAGTGACAAGTGGCATGTTTCACGGTATCCCACGTGAAAGCATTGCATAACTACTTTATCCAATGCCTACATGTTCGGAAAACTTATTGAAATCTCCGGGAATTTCCGAAAACTTAGGAAACGCTTCAAACCCGTTTTTGAGGAGCTTAAACGGTTTATGCAACTTTTAGAAAACTCCGGAAGCAGTTCAAAAGTGCTTCCAGATGTTTTAATGACTTTCTGAAACTGTTGGAAATCTTCGTAAGTGTTCAGGAACTGTCGGAAATTTTCGGAAAACTTCGGAAATTGTTCAAAAGTATTTTTAAGATGTTTCTAATGGTTCGCAGGAGTTGAAGAGTTTCCAAGCTGGCTTTTGAGAAGTCCTCAAATGGACCCCAGTAAACGGTTGCACGCAAGTAATGACGGGAAAGTGGAGTTGAATACTACCCGTTGCATATTACCCGTTGCATACCGCAGAAAATGCAACGGTAATCCTGGCCTCTAATTGGCTATATTTTTCATGGCATGGGATAAAGAAGATTATCCAACCTCCGCTACGCCAGCAACTTAGTTCGTAGCCCTTCATCATTACCTTTAGCATATATCAATGTTATAGTGGAATGTGGTTGGAAGTGGCTTTAGCTGTCACCGATGTCATCATCCGATTACGATATGACACTTGCGTTGGAACTTTGTAATAGGTATTCACCCCACCAAAGTTGTGACCTGGCGATCATCCATCGTTACCTATCGGGATCTGTTGTGGAAGCTGTACTCCTTTCAAATCAAGTTTACGTTTTCAGCAAACACTACATGAATATCGTTTTTTTTTAACTTTATCTCTGTAGGCCCTGGCAAGCAAGGCTTAACAAACCAGCCAACATTGGGTGGTGTGATACACCCGGAAGTATCAAGCGGCCATACCTTCAGATCGACTTTAACCGCAGGGTAGTCATAACAGGCGTGGCAACAGAGGGGAAGTTATGGAGTCGGACAGTGACTAGCTACAAGCTGGCTTTCACAAACAACGACACTTTCTGGCAAATATACCCGGATGCTGCTGGAAGGGACAAGGTACGTGGCAGAGGGGGGTTAAACCGGGCTCTGGTGGTCAGTAGAAGGCACGTGACAAGGGGAGCACAGTTTAAAGGCGCCATTACATGCTTTGTTTTTGTCGTACGAGATTTTTCGATACGCTACGCTAGGATTGCGCGTTGTTTTGTTAAAATTTGGTGGAAATCGTTGAAAGTCATATGGTAGGACATCGCAGAATAAATGGCGTTAGACGCTACGTTTTGGACGTACAACTGTCCACCATCAAGCTACCGTGGCACGTTTGCTAGAAATGGGTTAAACTATCCAAGCGTTAGGCCAGTCCTTTATCTGGAAACACGTCTTTCGTTTTACTGAAGTACACTCCAAGGCAAGCTAGTTTTGAAAACGTGAAATGTCAATCTCAATTAATCTTTAAGAAGTCTTTAAGAAGCTAAACCCTATTGCAGGTTAAAAACTTAAGCCTGGGCAAGCCCTAACCTAGTTTCGAAGAGCCGAGCCCTTATTAATGAATTTGATGCAAACGCTGTGTGAGAAGTGGGGCCATGCAGGATTATATGGTAGGTCTCACTTTTGCGTGATTACTAAACGCTTTTTCCTTATACATGTCTTGTCCAATTGCTATTCATTGCTGCCGCTCAGATACATACATACATACATAAACTTTATTTATTCTCGAATTTACAGGGTAGCTGGAATATAGATAATATCTTCGATAAGATAGGAACGTGCATGGCGTCTTGAAGAGAGTGTTTTTGTGTGGCAGTCACCTGTACTGTCTGACTTTGTTGCTACTATCATTGTTGCAGTTTCTTCGCTAACAATGTTTTGTTTTAGGAATTCAAAGGAAACATCGATCACACAACTGTAGTGAAGCACAATCTTCCAAACCCTATATCTGCCCGATTTCTCCGTTTCTTGCCTCAAGATTATCACCTACAAGTTTGCCTTCGAGTGGAAGCGTATGGGTGCACTTTGCCAGAAGGTACAACCGCCACCATCGAGCCTACTTTACCCTCAGTACCACAGGCCACCACCGCACAGGTACACTGTTATCTGTTCAGTTTTCTTCTAGGTTAGCTTATGTTCGTTTATTATTGTTTTGTTTAGCTAACTATGGAGTAAAGAAAATACAATAGTGAAATGACAAGAACATAAACTTTGTCATTGTTTTGCCTATTATGAGGGAACCCAAAAGAAGTAGTAAAAAAAGGGGGTGCCCGACCTGAAATGAGAGCCACAGCTAATCAAACGTACCTCCTCCCCCCTTCTTAGCAAGTTTTTGATCTTTGTTTCGAAATATTTGATATATTACTTAATTCAAAGAAATATGCCATGTTTTCATTTGAAATATGTATCAAAGCAAATAAGTGAGTAGCTTTGAGTATATTCCAAGTTTTCATAGTAGGTTTTTTTGTCATTCTTTGACTTCCGAGCAGGAAAGGACACAGCAACGTTACAATAATTACTCCCTGTTATTGGTTTTGTGTTAATAAAAACGTCTTCAATTACATTTCAAGTTTCTGTCGACAGATTTTTGTAATTTTTTAAGTATTTGAGGTCATTGACCTGTCAATAAAAAAGTGAACAAATTAGGAGATCACTGTGTTTTTAAGGAGATGTAGGGCAAAACAACGTTAACATGGGCGTTTCCTTTGCTGATTGCCTGAGATGGGTCTTACAAGAGTTTTACAGTTTCAGTTTACAAGAGTTGGCTCAATTGTCAATTTAAAAGTAAAGTGTTTGTCAAAGAAAAATAAAATGTCTCAAAACCTATGATTTTACCTTCATGGGCAGTAAAGCTGCGCACTGTAAAACAGTGACATGACCAGTTAACCTGACTGTAGCTTCCGTGTCTATGCACCCACCCAGATAGGTATCTGACTGTTAATACAAGATTCCAGGTTAATTCACGGCCTTGCCAGGGTTCAGTTGTTGTCGTTTCTTCTTCACACCGGCCTAAAGCGGCCGCGTTGAGCCATTAGTCAAGTCTCCTGTAATGTCATCTCAACTGAAGTAGTAGAACTCAGTAGTTTGTGAACTAAAAAATCCATCTAAATAATGTTTAGAAATGAACAACATTCGGAGATAGTGAGTAACACGCTAGCTGACAAACCAGCTAGAGAAAAATAAGCAATTTTCCATATAAAGTTTTTTTTTGTATTTGTTATGGTGGTTGTTGGTGTTGGATTTTCTTGTTTAATTGTTGAGGTAACAAAAAAAAGTTCGTCTTGTTAAAGCCTGATATATTTTGTACCATCAGGCGTCCGTATCAACAACTCTGGTTACAACAGGAACGAAAGACAACAAAACAGGTGTAATCGTCGGCGTGGTGGTTGGACTATTAGTGGTTTTGTGTATTGTTGCATTGGCGATCTACTGTTTTTACCGAAAGAAGATTGCCTGCGTGGGGCCAAGCTCTGTTGACCACGATACCTCGGTCAAACTTAAGCGAGTAACATCGAAGAAGCATGATGACGAGGATTTCGTGGCAGTACTGCCGGATAACGTGCATGACTGAACAATTTTACGTGTGGATGGAAAAATCAACCAGCTGATTGTTTTATCCCTGTGCGAATTTAGCTCTTCAACACAGCAGATTACCAACTGTGTCTTTGAAGACAAAATTGAACAATCAAGTTGGTGGGTCTACCAGCCTGTTTGAGGCTGAACCAGCGGCGCTCTGACCGCGTGATGTTCGAGCTTTGTTCGAATTAAGAGACCATTAGGTTTGACTACGAGTACGACTTCTTGTCAGGGTTGTAATAGTGTCAGGGAGGGAGGGTAAATGACCACTCTAATTTTGGACCGAAATTAGATAAAGAGTAATTAGTTTCAGTACAATGCAGTGATTAGCAGGGACGTAGCTAGCGCCAGGCACGAAGAGCCCAACCCTAAAATTTGAGTCTAGCTGCGGCCCTGCTTGTATTTAACTTTTGAGCTCGTAAATGTAAATGCTTTATTAACTCTTCCTTCAGGGTTTTTCAGAGGTAATCTACAACGATAATAATGTACTATTTACAATAAAATCATATTAAAACTAGTTTCAAAATATCTAATAATCATACAATGTTTTGAACCTATTATGAAAGCTTAAAACTAATTATGCAAAATTTATGATATGATCATTGTTTAATGACGTGTGATGTATACTCGTAATGCGGACTGCAAGATCTTAGAAGTTCTCGTATTAAAACAGGAAGATGGCAACGCATTTTCACCCGACAACGATTTTGCAAACTTCAGACAGCGGGTCAGGGACAGGGGAGGCAGCGGGTCAGAATCGAAGCAGCAGCGGGTCAGGGACAGGGGCGGCAGTGGGTCAGAGACAGGGGCAGCAGCGGGTCAGGGACAGGGGCAGCAGCGGGTCAGGGACAGGGCAGCAGCGGATCAGGGACAGGGGCGGCAGTGGGTCAGATGCAGTGGCAGCAGCGGGTCAGGGACAGGGGCAGCAGCGGGTCAGAGAGAGTGCGGCAGCAGGTCAGAGATAGAAGCAGTAGCGGGTAAGGGACAAGGGCGGCAATGGGTAAGAGACAGGGGAGGCAGCGGGTCAGAGACAGGGGCAGCAGTAGGGTCAGGGACAGGGTAGCAGTGGATCAGGGACAGGGGCGGCAGTGGGTCAGATGCAGTGGCAGCAGCGGGTCAGGGACAGGGGCAGTAGCGGGTCAGAGAGAGTGCGGCAGCAGGTCAGAGATAGAAGCAGCAGCAGGTCAGAGGCAGAGGCGGCAGCAGGTCAGAGACAAGGGCGGCAGCGGGTCAGAGACAGGGGAGGCAGCGGGTCAGGGACAGGGCAGCAGCGGATCAGGGACAGGGGCAGCAGTGGGTCAGAGGCAGTGGCAGCAGCGGGTCAGGGACAGGGGCAGCAGCGGGTCAGAGAGAGTGCGGCAGCAGGTCAGAGATAGAAGCAGTAGCGGGTAAGGGACAAGGGCGGCAATGGGTAAGAGACAGGGGAGGCAGCGGGTCAGAGACAGGGGCAGCAGTAGGGTCAGGGACAGGGTAGCAGTGGATCAGGGACAGGGGCGGCAGTGGGTCAGATGCAGTGGCAGCAGCGGGTCAGGGACAGGGGCAGTAGCGGGTCAGAGAGAGTGCGGCAGCAGGTCAGAGATAGAAGCAGCAGCAGGTCAGAGGCAGAGGCGGCAGCAGGTCAGAGACAAGGGCGGCAGCGGGTCAGAGACAGGGGAGGCAGCGGGTCAGAGACAGGTGGCAGCAGGTCAGAGACATAGGCGGCAGCGGGTCAGAGACAAGGGGCGGCAGGGGCATTGGATAGGAAATGGCTCAGGAAAGGGCAGGCAGCGATATAGGGACAGGGTTGTGCAGTGGGTCAGGAACAAAGTGGTAAAAGCGGAGCAGAAAGAGGCGTGCATCCAGTCAGGGACGCGGGTGGGAAGCAGGTGGATAGGGACTGGGGATTAGTGAGACCACTCCAAGTATGATATTTTGCTCCGCACGTCCCATGTAAAAACCCGCAAAACTTCTACAACAGCATTCCTCTTAAGACACTTCCACAGTTTTTGCTTGCTAGAACATACCTTACCCCCTTCCCTTCGGATATCTGATATCTCTGTTTTTATGAGGCAATATAAGCTTGAAAACTCATTTTCGCATGTTTTTGCTTCAGGCTCACGTTTTATGTACATTATTAAAAAACAGTGATCTTAGACATAAATCACCAGCGAAAGTATTCAGAATGCATTGCAAGCTACCACCAACAGTGTTTTGGCTCCCCCTCCTCGTGAGCAACGATATCCTTCGATGACGTCAAACATTTCCTTCTAAGGCCTCAATCGCACGAAAACGCATCGTTTTAGATACGTTTTTACCTCGCAACCACACTGCAACGATCGAAAACGGAGGCCTTCGTTTTCCGAAACGGAGACATTTGAAAACGCTTCTGAATCCGGAGACATTTCAAAACGCATCGAAACGTTTTAATGTGGTTGCACGAAAACGGAGCTTTTCCAAAACGCTGTCGTCATGTTTGAACAAAAAAACTTGTTACCAAATTAAATTTTTTTATAAAACTTTAGTCTTTTATAACAATTTTAACGGCACAAGTATCGCATTTTTGTTCAACTCAACAAAACAATTGGAGGTTTAACTTTTTTTATTGCAAAACCTTGGTAACGAAAATGTCTTTCTCGCACGGGCGTGCTTGACCGTTTCGTAAACGCATTAATGTAGATGAGTGAAAACGAAGCGAAAACGATACAAAAGCGTTAAAGTGGATGCAAATCTTTTGCTCCGTTTTCGTTAGGTGAAAACGATGCATTTTCAAAAACGCATTAGTGTGGTTCAGGCCTAAGTTCGAAATAAATTCATCCGTAGCAGACATAGCAATCGTATTCCTTACACCTCTTTTTTCCCTGGACATAAGTATACTTCTTAAAAAATACTAATCAAAGTGACTTTGTCAGCCGAACTATTTAATGACTTTGGGCTGCAAATGGCCCACGTATGGCTACATTGACTTCGCTTACAAAAAGCGTTCAAGCTAGAAGCACCTGCGAATGGATTAGTAAACGCAAACGGAAAGTGCTAGATGTCTAACAAATGGAAAGTTGTTAACCCTACCTTACATGGGGGAGGGATGGATTCAACCACTTTTGACTTTAGTTTTAAATAGCGTTTCTGGTATTCAAGCTATAGTGCTGATATTTGGTGACTTTTCCTAAAATTTATCGCATATTACATTTTTATTAAAATTTGA
>JAOBRG010022459.1:0-23190 GCA_027574985.1 Umimayanthus nakama | reverse complement strand
GCGTGCCACCCATAGCAATTTTTACATGGTGAAGCATTTATGGCAACTGCTGCAAATAAGAACAAAATAAGAACATTGAGGCTGGGCAAAATTTTACTGGTTCTTAATAAAAAAAAGTGTAGTTTGAATCGCGTCCTTTTCCTTCCCATTTTAAAACACCTTATCAAACGTTAAGATATCCGATAATGTCGGCACTTTACTCAAAAAATCACCACGTCCTGTCTGTTATAAACACGGCAGCAGTTTTACTGGCAGCAATAAAAACCTTTCAACGCGGATAATGCAAATTTGCTATTTATCTCAGAAATCCTACAAACTTCCGAATTATCTCACGAAACCACTTTATCAACTCATATACTGCAATTTACAACAAAAAAAGTGAACACAATTGTCAGTGAATTGCGTTGATTTGTTTTGTTGATTTATTCTTATATACTCTGAGAGTGAAACTCAATCAACGAGAAAATACTGCTCCATCACAGATTGCACGAATGGCCGTTTCACGGCAGACGCCTTCAGGGTGTTTGATGTCTTTTGGCCCGGGTTAATAGTTTTGCCTACTTGAAAAACCAAAAGACAAAAGATTCTTCATGTTTATGAGCGGGGGCGAGTTAATGGGGTTTAAAGTAATGTCTCGTAAACTGGCTTTCCCCCTCGCTGATAAGCCACTAGTCAGAAGCTTCTACCACAAGAGCCACGACGGTGACCCAGCATGATGCGTTCTTCAGTGAAGATAACAACACCCTCTGTTAAACACTAAAATGATTACTAGAAATAGAAAGTTCAGCTAGGTTTTTTTTCGCGAACTTAAGGCAGCAAACTTCTCACAAAAGGGATTAAAGTTTTGCGGAAACTAGAACGGTCAGTCGAAGAGTCGGATCATTTGACTTCTGTTCGGGGTGTGGGAAGACTTGTTCAGTATCCCACAGATAAACATGGCAGATAAATCTTTCCAGTCGGAGAGTGCGGGCATGACATGCGACAAAGAGCGTATCGATCACGAATTTATTTCCTTGCTCTAAACCCCTGGACAGATTTATATGTTCAGTTTCAAACGTTCAATCAGTGCTTTGAAAACTTGTGGTCTAACCTAAAAGTTACGAGGAGCAAGTATTCTCCTTGAACTTATCATAGCGTTTATCATAAGACCATGGTTTGGGTTCTAAGTGGCACACTTTGCTGAATATTTCAGAATGGAAAGATTTGACTAATTGGGAATGTTCAGTTTGAAGTTAACTTTGTCTGATGGCAACCATCTTTTATCTCCAGAACAAAAATTTTTTTTTGTCATGTCAACCACACCTGCGAGAGCAAAGCCCTGTTTACATGGAGAAAGATAGCCCCGTCCGTCTGACCGAGATATCTTGGTTTTAACGTTGCGTTTACATGTGAAGTGAGATACCCCAGCAAGCCGGGTGCCCCGGGGCAAGAGCCGGGGCACCCGCCTGGCCGGGTTACGTTTTTACCATGTATTAAAACACTTGACACCCGAACTACCTCGGTAAGGAGAGCTACCTCTTCGAATTACTGTCAAGCGTCGGCGCGACATATGGCTGGTCCGGTCAGGCGACGCTGGCAATTTTGCATGTAAACAGAAGATATCTCGGCACTCGTTAAGCCAAGATATCTCAGTCAGGCGGGCTACCTTTCTCCATGTAATCAGGCCCTATTAGTGAATCTTTCTGTTTGTGGTAGATAACTTTCAAAAGTCAGTATAATACTATAACAGCCTTTGGTTTGAAGTTAGTTACACGCCGAATGTTGCCGAGAAGCAACGCAATGTTCTTAGATAAACACAGAAACTGCTGGAGCTGTTAGTTGGCAATTGGTTGAATTTAACAAATACTCCACGAACGCACTTTAGATACGAGCTTTTAGCTATCAGAAGCCCATATCGAACAACCGCGAGTGGAATTATTGTTTTATTAAATTCCAGTCATTGGATAAAAATGTGTCGAGTTTTCGTTTCTATACCGACTTGAATTTTCGACCATTTTGAGGTAAAACCTTTTGTTATAAGTTGTCAGTTTCTATGTTTGAAAAACTACAAGATATAGGATTTTTACCGAGAATAGAGAGCAAATCAGATTACGAGAAATTTAAGTGTATGAAATTTAATAAATACCAATTATATATCTCCGATCCAATAATCAGTTGTCACTGGCTTTACTCTACTCAGTTTCAGGCCGTGCCACAAACGGTAAATGAGACAATCTATTAAGATTCCTATTGTTTTCAACCGAGGGAAGTCCAAAATAGTTTCTGGTTCGACCTTAACTTGCCTAATTGATCACTACAAGTTGGTTACATGTCATTCGAAAACATCCGTGTATTTGTATTAAGGCATCAAAAATGGTTCCCTTGCATTACTGTGTCCTACTCTATGGTAACAAGAGTTTTTTTTTCAATTTTAAAGAAGCAACTTTATCTGACTTTCATTCAAGTTCCAATATTGTAGCAAATACACAGTGTGCATGCAGAGTTGAAAAATAATAACAATAAATTCCTCTAAGTACATACCCAACTAGGAATAATGTTATTATACAATGTTAGCGAAGATCTATACGTAAATTTAATTAAACTTTTATAAAACAAAAAGCAAAGTCGCACTCCATGAAATGGACATTTGGATAATAAAAATATTCTTTGTAATAAATGTTGTCGGTTGTTGTTATTGTTTGTTTTTACTTACAAGGCCTTGATTTACAAGCACCATTTTTAATTTGATCGAGGCGTTGCTCGGTGCTTTTAGTCTCTTGACGTTTCAGTCTGAAGTGGCTATTTTAAAGATTGTTTTTATTTCAGTAATAAATCTAAAAATTGGAGAAGTTGTCGGTAAAGTTAAAGCTTTTGTGTGCTATTATTGATGATAAATTTCGGATTTTGTCAAGACATTGTTTTCCTTAGGCACCAAGCCGGGCTTCCTTGCCTCAGATTGTTATCAACAACAAAATGTTTCTTATATTCCTCAACCTTACTGTTTCGATGGAGTTTTTCTTGTGAAAAAATCAGTGTAATCTCCCAATTAGAGCAAATATCGCAACGCGTCCTTTGCAAATGATAAACTGAAGTTCTAATCTCCGGTTTGTCAGTTGTACTCACTGGTTTTCTTAAAGGTTAGTGTATATGCTTGTAAAAATGACCAGTCGGTTTAGTATTTATTGAGTTTAACTGTATTTAGAGTTTGCATCTATTCTTGTATTTTATTCAAATGGATTTTGAGTGCTAGGGAAACCACGGGTCCCGCTACCTTTCCAAGATACTTTATAAAAGATTACCTAAACTACCCATAAAACCTAAATACCTCGTTAATAGTTCACCCTTTCGTTATGTTTCATTTTTAAGCGTTCCTTTTTTCCGAAATTGTAGTTATAGTGAACAATTCAGTTTAGCTTTTCGAAACTTTTAAAGCACCGACACTGAAAGATCTGACCGTTTTAAAAACATTGTTCCTTGGGCTTCTGGTCGGGGTTTTGGTGTTCTCTTTAATTGTTAGCAGAACTGCACAATGATTTGGGCAAAGTGTACAACCTCGCTGTGTAGTTTGTGTCCTTGTCAACCTTTGTTTTCCAAAACTCAAACATCAATCCTTTATATTTACAGCTGACAGGCTGAGAATGATTTAGGATTGATGGTTTTTCTATCCTTTACGTGTTCAAGCTAAAAAAATAACCTAACGGTTACTCAATACATTTACGGATAAAGATTCAGTTTCTCGGCTAGTCCGACTCACAAGTTTTGGCGTGCAATATTGAAAAACTATGATGTTAAAATGCTGGTCAGTACTCCAATTGTTTAATCTGTAACTTGGGGACCATTGAACATTCTTTTACCGCGTGGTGGTTTGTGTCCACGGTGAAATGCACCTTGACAAGAGTTTTTTCTGTATTTGTTCCAACTAATACGTACTTTTTCTCATGAAGGGATGAGAATGTTAATAGAGGGGGTTTAAGCGTGTTTTAAATAAATTGTTAATGTACTAAAACGTAGCTTTAAAATGAAGACTGTTCTTCTCTTTACTGAAATACTTGCCGGCGTGACTACGACATGTTTTGGCGATACTGAAGATTCATATGGAAATACCGCCTGCGGTGCATGCGGAGGATCGCTGCAATCCAAAACTCCTTTGCCAATCGTATGCACCACAAAATTTTGTAATTTTTTGGGCTCAATAACTGAAACTGAGGAAATAAGACGACTTAAAATTGTTTTCTTCGAAAGAAGTGCTTTGTTGCATCAATTCAGTTTAAACTGAGTTTGGAAGTAAATATTTAATGGAGGGCCGCCATTTCGTATGCTATCAGAAACGGCACTTGCTCAAATCGGGGCAGCGTTTGTTTCGCTCTAACATTATTTTTATCTTGAAAACCTCCCCGATAACTAGTAAAATGAATGAAGCATCTCCCTTTTTAAAATCTTTTGAGCGGCTGTTAATTTTACAGTATAGAAATGAGGAAAGCTTCCAAATTTTGTCGGTGGTGTCACTCTTTGAAGAACTATAGGTTACATGTATGCGATAAGAGTCCAAAAGGCATTATTCATACTTATGGATTCCTGCCTGTGACAGAACTGATTTGTCAATTTTATGTGCTTTTGACAAACACCAAGAATGTATAAATATTAAAAGTACTTGGGCAATTGTTAATCTTAAAGACTTTTCTGGCCAACTTTGCGGTATCGCAATTAAAACACACAAAACAAAATAGTTATCGATAGGTGACAGACCGGGCGATATCAGCGGATATTGTACTTATTCGGAGTACCATGTTTGCCATACAAATTAGCCACGTACTGCATGTAAGATTACGATAGATTTAACTCTTTCTCTAAAACGATAGCGCTTTAGTGCATATCGATTTGTTGACACAGAGTGTAAGATAGACTACTTCTTGTGTAACTGAAAAAATCTAAATGGCTCCGGTATTCTTATCAAAACATGAGATGAATGTTGGTCATCCGCAAAAGCAACCACTTTTGTTTCCCGTCCTCAGTTCTAATACCAAATACATAGTGTTCTTCTTTCGAGTGTGAACAGTAAAAGTTTCCAAACAATTGTACTTAAGATTTTCTATTTTTTGTCTGTACAACGAAAGCCTTATTAAATATAGGTAAAAGGTCTTTTTGATAGAGCATTAAACAAAGTAGAGCGACGACAGCAGGCCAACGATAAATTAGAAACTCATGAAATAGGGATTTGCTTTTTTAAAACCTTTTAGGACGTTTTTCAAACTTTTATTGGGGTGAAGAGGTAAATGTCTGTCAAGTAAAAAATTTAAATATACTGATAAAGTAATATCAGGACCTCTATAATGCAAAACTCCCCACACAAAGGACCTAAGGGAAATCCTCAAATTCACTCCCCTTTTGCAAAGCCCTTCTCTCTGGGGATTATTGAAAACGCTGATCAATAGGTGAAACTTGTGTGATAAGCGGGAAACATGAAAACAAATTGGAGATGGAACCTTTCTCCTAGTAGTGGGCTTCTGTTAAGTTGTTTGTAAGTTGTTACCGGTAGCAGTTACCACATTATTTAGTTTGGTTACACAACAAATTTTTAAAAGCTTCTCCTGAAGAGTATACAGCTGTTTCAAAAAAGGTTGTCATAGTTAATAGTCGATACTGGAACCGAAAGGAACTGTGGGGTTCAATCAGCTCAAGTAATTCACTATTTTTATAGCACTGTCTCCGCGTAATACAAAGTGCAGGCTTATCATAATGCTACGGCCGTACAGTAACAAACTTTGTTGGCGCGCTATCACTCATTCTGACTATACCCATAGTTCCTTTCGGTTCCAGTATCGACTATTGACTATGACAACCTTTTTTGAAACAGCTGTATCCAATCATACTTGACGGAAGACTAATAGACTTAGCGACTTAAAACGCGAGAATGTGTTTCAAATATTCACAACAACACTAACATTTCCTTAATTGTATACTTACTAAAATTGTATTTCAAAGAAAGAGAAACAAATTTGACTGGTTTTTATTCCTTTGACAAATTACTATGACATTCAAGATTCTTTTGTACAAAAGAGTTCGTACTCATCATGTTCCTGAGCTTCTAAATTACGACCCGGACTAACCTCGTCATTAAAAGAAGTAAAATGTTGTCAAAATAGCAAAAATTTTAAATTCTATAGTTTTAATAGAGCAGTGGTACTTAATTTCATGATTGACTTGTCGATAGGGATCAAGGAAGGGGTTTGAGTAATTTTCAATTCAACATGAAGAGAGAAGGGTTAAAGGGAAGAGGCTTTCATAATAAAAATATTCTCGTATTTTCTCTTGTGCATCTATTATTGTGATCTGTAGGTCCTCCTTAATATCTTACAATCACTGTGAGTTTATATATTTATATTGAGTTTACGTTGAGCAGTTTAGTTGCTATGTGGTTCACAGCCTCCAAAGTTGGAGAGCTAGGAAATAAGTCAATGAAACATTTTCCTTCCTCTAACGATTGTGTTAGGCTCGGATCAAGCGGAATGGATCCTGCAATTGGGAAATTGAAGTATTAGTTAACCTGTCGTAAACCACCATCACATAGGTACCTTCACATAGTAAATATGACTTTGTATGAGCGGCAAACATGGAAAACAAATTGGAAACATCGCACAGTGCGATATCGCTGCCATAAACACACCATACAATATGCTGCCACTATGATAGTACCATGACACATTGCCATACACAAAACAACAGCAGTGATAATAATAGTAATAGTAATAATAATAATAATAATAATAATAACAATAACAATAAGAAGAATATTAATAATAACAATAAGAAGAATAAGAATAATAACAATTAAAATAATAATAATGAAAACAATAATAATAATAATGATAATAATAGTAGAAATAATAATAATAATAATAATAACAATGATGATAGTAACAATAGTAATAATAATAATAACAATAATAATAACAGTAAATTTTATTATGGTTTTTGGCATAAGGATTACAACAGTACTTCGTAAAAAACTGATATATATAAAAAGATTGCTGCACACCACTTAATATGCTGCCATAATACTATGACACAGGGCGATATCACTACCACATACATCACACAATATGTTACTATAGCACCATGATAATACAATACTGTATTGAATGTTGTGGTAAACCGTACCATGGTAACACATAATGTTCTTGCAGCAGTACCATGCCCGCACAGTATGTTGTTACTTCCATAAACACAACACAAACTTTTACCAAATGTGATATCACCATACACACCACTCAGTATGTTGGTGTAGTACCATTCACACAGTGCGATAGCGCTCAATATGTTGGTGTAGTAGCATGACACAGTGCTGTATCGCTAACCTACACACCACACAATCTTGACATACTGATCACTGTGACTCAGCGTGTTATCACTACCATGTACACCACTCAATGTGTTGGCAGAGTACCACTGGACGGTGCAATATCACTACCCTACAGCATCATCTTCACAGCGGGCTCAGGTAAAAGTCTAAGATTCACACCTATACAGAAGAACTGACTCCACAGTTGCTATATAGAGCCTCGTCTTCATTTCATTGGATACAATGGATTCCCAAGCCCTCTTCATGTTTTTAAGCGTTTTTCAGGCTAGTATGTCTCGTTTTGAAGAGTTAACCCTTGAACCAAGATGTTTGAAGTCCTCAACTTCTTCTAGTGCTGTTCCTCCGTTAGTGAGAATAAGGTTTGGAGCGGTGTTACAAGTTATTGCCTTCGTCTTCTCTTCACTCAGAAGTAGCTCGATGCAGTTGCCCTCTTCCTCGACTCTGGACAACAGCCTCTGTGCCTTATCAACGTTCTCAAATGTAAGTGCAACATCATCTGCGAAGACCAAGTCTGTGACAACCTTTTAGGGGTTTCTGCTCGACGGCCTTGGGGTTAACATGAATCCGAGCTCGGACTCCCTTCCTGAGATTACCTTCCGAAGAACATAGTAGAGATTATCACGAAGATGAATAAGGCTAGTGTCTCACTGCAAGACACCAGCAGTAAGTTCGAATTACTCTGTATCATCATTTGGGTCACTATCTTTGATCGGGTGCCAGAGTACATTGCATCGATTGTTTTTAACAGCTTTGGAGATCTTAACCATTTTTCCCAATGGATGGAATTGAAGGCTTTCTTGAAATCGATGAATGTTAGCACAACAGATTGCTTGTTCATTCGAGCCTCTTTAGTATTCGCCTCAGGGCCAGATTTAATGTAGATCAGTTTTTCCAAAAGCTATAATCTTTGCGACGATGCAGTTAAACATATGCTACTGTAATTGTTAGTGTTTGACAGATTTCCCAATTTCGGTAGAGGGAGGATGTTTGGAAGCGACTACTGATCCGGTTTTTTACCGTTCATAAGCGCCTGGTTGCAACAAGTGCGTATGGCATCGTCAAGATCACAGGTTTTCAGGACTTCAGGGGGAAAATATCAGGTCCTGCACACTTCTCCAGTTTTAGAAATTTAACATGAGAGTACTCTTCCATGGTGAAATGGCGTCTTTGATATCCAGATTTACGATAACGTCAGGAATGCCTTCCTCAGGATCAACAACGGGTGGTGCGTTCCCTAGGTAGCTTCTTGAAATGACAAGACCAAGTGTTTGTCCGTTCGTTTGGACTATTCCACGCAACTTGGCAAAGCAAAGTTTTTTTTCTTAAATCAAATTACTACTCCCTAGACTTCCTTGTACTAGTGTTCGCATTCTCAATCCTGTCTACTTTTTCCTTCAGATATTTTGCTTGGAACTGGTCGTACAGCTTTTCAGTGATTTTCTAGGGAGGTCTACAGCTTGAGTGTTACATTCTTGGAACTTGGTACAAGAAGAATTCTGCTTTTCCAGGATCTTCTTTAGCTTTTATCTAGCTTCTTTTACCTTCGGGTGTAAAGATCTTTGAGCACTTTTCTGTTTGATCCTTGGCGGAGCACATGCTTTGGTAGCTGCATTGTTTGCATCTGAACATGTCCGATATTTCGCAATAGGATCTTCTCCTGCGTCATACAAGGGGCTAAAGCGATTTCTTTCTTCAACAGGATATTGTTCTCGCATATCAAACTTCCTTGCAAAGCACTTTCAACCATAGCAGAGACGTTTAGGCACTCGCAAACTAAGACGAACTTTATGGAAACAGCACTATCACCCGATCCAAAACTATTAAAGCCATTGTAAGCCTCGGTATTCAGTATGCTGTTACGCCAGTTCTTTCAGACTATTAAGATGTATTCAAGTTGTCGCTTCACTAGGGATGCACGATCTAAAAATGTCAATCTCTCCCTGTTGCGTTTTCGGAAGCACGTTGCTATCAGTTGTTTTCTGTTTGAAGGTCCACAAGATATTTACCTTTTCGGTTTGTAACGTTGTGGTATGGAAAACGTACGTTCTCAGGACCTAGTCTAGTGTTGAAGTTACCAAGAATAACGACGAAGTTGTGAGTGGGTGTGTCTTGCACAGCATAACTGTTTAACCTCGACATCTTATGAGAAGACATGTTACCCTTCTTCCATAACATAGTTTGATGTTGCACAGACAACAAACAACAAGAAGTACAACAAAAAAAGATATCCATTCCCATCGTAAACCGTTTCAGCCTTCTTCAAAAGCACTTTGACATAACACAGCTTAGCTTACTATAGCAAAGCATAGAACGGCACAGCTTGGCAACTAGAGCATACCATAGCAAAGAATAGTCCAGAGTGGTACACCCGAAGTATGGGAAGTATGATTTGTTGCTGTACAGTATACAGTGCAGTTCAGAGCAGTTACGGCAGCTAGTGCAGTGTGGTATACAATACCACCATATCTTGTTGTATATTATGTATATGGTTCAGTTTGGTATTGACAGAATGTTATGTTTACCAGATACAGTATAATATAAAAGAATAAAGAAATGAACTGTATTTAAAGACAATGTGTATAAATGTACAATATACAAAACGTAAGTTTATTTAATGATATGTTATGGTATGGTATGGTATGTCACATACTTTACAAAAAAGTTAAGATTTGCATATAGTACTTGTAAATAACACAATGGATAGAATTTTTTGTAAAAGAAAAATGTAAATATGTGACAGAACCGTAATTGTAAATTCCTACTTAAATGTTACTTTTTTCCCTCGACAAATTTATTTTAATGTGGTAGTGGCCGTTACGAAAGCTTAAGCTACCTCGGCCGCTACGGACTTATTTTTCAGCTGTAATATTTCAACTAGTGTTACTTTTTCCTTCAGGTTTGTGTTATCTTTCATTCATATGTAAAATAAATAGTGCAAAAAAATAATTAAATAGAATTGAATATTTTTGTGTAGTCTTGGGTAAGTACAGTGCCATAAGGGATGGTATGATGTGACATAGCAATGTGTGGTGTGGTACTATTACTATAAGATACTGCGGGGAATGGTGTTGTATGGTGTGGTAAAGTAATGTACATCAATTCCTTATGCTTGTTATTTTTCTGAGTTTAATAAAAACAAATGTCAAATATCAAAAGATAGCTGGTTTGAACAAAGAGTAACTGAACTAATGTAACAAACCTAAAAACGGCACTTCAGCTTCTTTTGCTAATGCAGCACCCCCTCCACTTGAAAACACGTTTGTACATTCCTGTCGCAAAACGTAAAATTTTAAAACACTTTTGTACATTCCTGTCGCAGAACACACAACTTGAAAATACATTTGTACAATCCTGTCGCAAAACATATAATTTGAAAACACAATTGTACATTAACGTCGCAGAACGTACAACAGGAAACATTTGTGCATTCCTACCGTAGATTAAACAACATAAAAACACATTTCTACATTCCTGTCACAGGACGTAAAACATGAAAACACATTTGTACATTCATGTCGCAGAATGTACAAAATGAAGCCAATTTGTACATTCCTGTCGCAAAAAATACAACAAGAAAATACATTTGAACATTCCTGCCGCAGATTAAACAAACTGAAAACACATTTGTACATTCCTATCACAGAACGTACAACATGAAAACACATTTGTACATTCCTATCACAGAACGTACAGCATGAAAACACATTTGACATTCCTACCGGAGAACGTTCAACATGAAAACCTATTTGTACATTCCTGTCGCAGAACGTACAACATGAAAACACATTTGACACTCGTGTCGCAGAACATACAACATGAAAACTTATTTGCGCACTCCTATCACAGAGCGTACAACAATCACATGCGACGTTAAAAACCCTGGGGGGTACTTTGATCAAGTTTTGCTGGGTATGTGCCGCTGACCTCTCAGAGCCCCTGCCCAATTATAATCTACTCTATAGCCAACTATAGACCCCATCTGAGTCACTTTTGGGCGCATGTCATTGTGATTTCAAGATCGGAATTCAAAGCGAGTCGACTGTTAAAAATGAAAACAACAACAGGAACCATTTTTTTATCGTGAATCTTCCTATTTTTAAATCCCTGCTTATCAGAATTTTCCTATCCAAGAAATCCCCAAAATGTGCGACCCCATTCTAGTAGTTCTTCTAAAAATGTAACCCCATTATAGCCAACCAGTTGTGAAAATGCAACCCAATCCAGCGACACATCTCCAGTACTGTTTTACTAGGAAGAACCTCCCTCGGTGAAAACCTTAACCTGAAGAAGCATTGTCAGGATGTAGAAATAAAACCCAGCAATAAATGTAAAAGGGAACTGTCAGTCTGTTACCACCTAACAGAAACAACAGAAATAGGGTGTAGCTTTACTTGACATTGGGGAGAGGAGCACAAATATAATTTTCATTCAGAGTAAGATTATTAGGTTTGAATTGAAACCTATAGAGATCACTGTAATCTACCACCCCCTTCCCTCCACAGGCTCTTCAATTACAAGCCAGTCAGAAAACCCTTCATAAACAGAAACAAGTTCCTCCAATAACTTAGATTTCATAGTTCTATATACAATGGGACTCATCGATAATGATCTGATCTCTGAAACTTACAGCACAATGTGGACACACAAATCCGCTCATATTTTCCACTATTCCTATCACTGGGATCCTTGTCTTTTTACAAAATGTTAGTTCTCTTCTAACATCTGCAACAGCTACCCCCTGGTGAAAAGAAACACACACAAAAAAATTCAGATGCTACAAGGCATATATATATTCTAGTTACAAAAGCTAATACTAAACATACTGAATTTAAGATCCAACAGCAGAAACTGCCCCCTACTCCCCCCCCCCCTTTGAAATGAAAGGTATTTTTTCCTGGACTTAATACCCAAAGGACAAGAATGGGAGCGAGTCCCCTGCTAGGTGTTCATCGCTTTATGGTTAACAGGCCACAACACATATAAGTACAACTGACTAGTTTGTAACATATCTTGTACCTGAGGTGTTGTCACCAGTACAGCTCCATCAGGGTTAAACTGTCTCAAATTTTCCACAATTGAAATGTGTTCATCTGATGTACCTGAGGTAAGTGCCATGAAAAAAAGTTCCAGTCAAATTCTAAAGATACTTGGCAAGCCCTTTTTCTTCATTACGATGAGTGTTATGTTTACTGAGATTATATGTATAATTATGGGTTGCTTATTAAAACAAAGTCAAAATCTTATCCTACAGTATTTTCATCCTTTGTTCAAAGGTGTTAGAAACAACAGTTACAATGTACTAGACACAGTCCACGTGGGGGTCATGCCAGAAACAAGGGGGGGGGGGGTTGCAACAATTCGCTGTCCAGATTGAGAGGGTGGCAGAATACTGCATTTTTTTCTTGGTTTAGGTTAAATTTCTGTACACATGTTTGTGGGTTTTCCAGGATTTTATATAAAGTGAAAAAAACATAACTTTTTGTATCTGTTGACTTTTATAAACAAAATATTTAATAAGGGTTGTTCTATACCGTAGGTGGCATGTCAAAACCCCCAAAAAGACAATCTTTGATGTTTACTGAAAAACAGCAGTTACTGTATCAATGAAAATTGACCAAGTTTGTTATATTACCACAGGGACATGTTAATTACCTATTGGACAATACTTTAAAATTTTATTTGGGTTTTGAAAAATTCCTCCATTTTGAGAGGATTTTAGAGTTATGTTTTTTTCCCACATGTTTTCACAGCTAGCTGCTTAAATTATGCAAGCCTAGAGCTAAATAAATTATTGATTGATCAATAAAAAGGTTTCACTTACTGCCTACCAAGTTTTAGCTCTTTCAGTGTAAAACTGACATAGTTAAGGAGGGAGGTTGTATCAACCCCAGCCCCCCTCTAGAATGGGAAGGGGATGAAAAAAGGCATTAGAAAGAGGGCGTTAATATCAGTTTTTCACAAAAACATTCTTTTGGACACTGATAAATACATGTACATGTGTTTTCAGAAGATAGATTGACAAAAATGTCAAAAAATGTTTGCAAATGCATTCCAAGCATGCTTTACAAAACAAAAACGACTGCCAGAAAGCGTGCTTTATCATTCACACTTTTCTTGTTAAAATGTTTACCTGGTGGTGTGTCAATAATCAGATAATCCAACTCTCCCCAGCACACGTCTGAGAGGAACTGCTTGATCATAGCTGAAACAGCAACAAAATCAACATACCAAGTTTAGATGTTCGTTTCTTATTCTGTCAAGAAGATCGAAAAGAAAATGATCACTCGCTGGCTCTACAATGTAAAAGAACTTAGCAATAATGTGGCTGGATCACGGCCATGCAGCCCCCCCCCCCCCCTTTCCCTGGGAGTCTTTTTTGACTGCAAAAGGAGAATAGAAAGAATACAACAGGATAAAGTGTTCCTGGCTAAATAGAGCAGTAATCAGATCCTGGACAAAACCAAGAAGTTTATTTACAAACTAGTACAAGTAGGATGCGTTCTAACCATCAGTTAAGCTAGAACTGCTTGACTCAAGAAATGATTAAAACAAAGTTATGCCAACTGCCTTGGTATATGTTTCATAATCTACCCAAGTAACAAAACTGGCATTTTCAATAACTCAAACTTTACACAGAAAATTTGTACTGTATGAGTTTCAACATTTCAAGAATACACATTCCCTGAGTCATTACTTGATCTTATTTGCTGCATACTAGCCTGCGTAGCTGGAGGTCTTGTGAAAAGTTGGAAAATTCGGTGAAGGGAGTTCGTTTTCTGGCAAGTGGAAAAAAACTGAAGGGAGGGGGTGGGGGAGGGGAGGAGAAAGACTGCCTGCCAAAAAACAACACTTTTGAATTTCCAATCATAACTATCTGACCAATAAGAAGACGGCCTCAACCTGACCGTTACTAGTTCGACTGTTGAAGTGTGGCATAATAACAAGGTCATAGTGACTGGATGCAAGAAAGAAGAATTTAAAATTTAATACCAGAAAGAAAGAGCAACAGTTATTTTGCAGATTAATATGCTGCTGTACAGCTGTCCTCTAAAAGTTGAGTGTTGAATATTCGAGAAATTAACCTATATTTTTAATTCTATTGAAAGTTTGTTTAGATAATCAAAAAGTCAAGACTGTGCACCTTATGGACCTTTAGCAAAGCTCTGTGACTAGTCCAAGCAAGTTCTTACTCAGCTTTTGAAAAAAAAATTAAAGTATTTTACTTAGATTTAAAACCTTTGTACAGGGAGGACATCAGTTGACTGGATAGAACAGTGTGCAAGCAAGAAAAGTTTATAAAAGAATGCAGCTTCGGCATTTCATAACAACCAAGACAGCTGTTCCTGAAACAGTGAAGACTTTTTCACTAAATGACAAATGGTGCCGAACGTATGCTGAGTCACTCTCAGTGACTGGAAACCATGGACGGATTGATATCTGCTCTCAGTGTTGAGATGCACACACTGCATAAAATTAATTGGTTTTTCTGTTTAACATTCACAACAGCAACATCGCTTACAGTTCTGTGCATTTACGACTGAGTTTTTAATTTATTTTGAGTTACTATTTCTTTCTTGCTGGGCAGGTTTTTAAAACATAAACATTTGGTGATCCAACACTGATTTATACTGATCAAATGCTGATTTATAAATGCAAAGAAAAGATATAAAATATACCTTTAAAATGTTCTGTGCTTGGTAAAGCGCTAGCTCACTGTTTAAAAAATTATAAAGCACAATCAGTTCTACTTCTCTTTAAACTGAATATTTGACCTGATCCCACAATAAATTTAATCGGCCTTTGAACAACCGGGCCCTGCTAAATGGCTCCTCTTCAGTCAAATTGAGAAATCTCAGTTCAAGGTTGAAGAGGAGAGACAACCAAACACAAGTTGAGCGCTTGTGATACTCTTGCTAAATGGCCGGTTGAAGAAAGGCAAGCACATCTCTGCCAAACCAAGCTGTCAAACATAAACATACATAAAAATAGACTCGCCCACGTTGTGCGAGAATTACTCGGCTGACAGATTTTGATTGACATTCACATTGAAGGAGCCAATCACTTCTTTTTGTCCACCAGCGGACGGACTACTCCAAAAGCAGAGTTTCGTGGCAGGCAATCTTTCTCCTCCCCTCCCTCACCCCCTCCCTCACCCCCTCCCTTTGTTTCCCTTCCGCTCGCGAGAAATCGAATTCCCTTCACCAAATTTTCCGACTTTTCACAAGACCGCCAGCTTCCCAGGCTACTGCATACAACACAAACTTAATAATATATCTCTAAATATGTAAGAACTGTCCAGATTACCTAAACTAACCTCTAACCCATTTCCTAAATTTTAGTTTACTGAATTATTGAAATGCAAGTTTAGACAAATAGGGACATTAGTCTAAACATAAACCTGTCAAAGTTTTAAAACTTCCGACCTCTACGAAAAATCACCAAGGATTCACTGGGCCGTTTATCTGCAATTCTTTGACTTACAGTACTTTTTTATTCCTGACCAGTTTTATTCTTCATAAAAAAAATTAAACTAGAATAAACAAATTCTGTAGATCAGATAAAAATTAAAGATAAATTTTTATAATGTACTAGGTATTTCAGCTCATCAAAATATATGTGTCAATCTCGGTAAGAGGTGCCTCGGTCAAGCATCACTCCCTGTATGCCAAGAAGTAGTTACCATTTTTCTTTGGACCTCTCCAAACTACAGCATCATTTCTGTTGTTCAAAAGGAAGCCAATGGACATGATTCCAAGGCACTGATCACTGTCTGTATAAACTGGCACCCATCTTAACAGCAGAAAAACAAAAACCATTAGACAACTAACCTCAGTCTGATTTTTTGTTTACTCTCTGGGAAAACAAAAATATAAATTTAAAACTTCGTGTATCTAATGAAACATTAAGTTACATGCTGTAAATATAAGAAACAAAATACACTCCATGATAGCAACTCACTAAACACTTCAACCATCTATACAGTCTCCAAGACCCACCCATCTATAAAGTCTCCAAGACCCACCCATCTAAACACTCTCCAAGACCCATCCATCTATACAGTCTCCAAGACCCACCCATCTATACAGTCTCCAAGACCCACCCATCTATAAAGTCTCCAAGATCCACCCATCTATAAAGTCTCCAAGACCCACCAATCTATAAAGTCTCCAAGACCCACCCATCTATACAGTCTCCAAGACCCACCCATCTATAAAGTCTCCAAAGCCCACACCCATCTAAACACTCTCCAAGACCCATCCATCTATACAGTCTCCAAGACCTACCCATCTATACAGTCTCCAAGACCAACCTATCTATACAGTTTCCAGGACTAACCTATCTTTACAGCCCCAAGGATTCATCCATCAATACAGCCTCCATTGCTCATACATCTTTACTGCCCCCGTGACTCGCTCATTAATACAGCCACAGGACTCGGCCATCTATACAGCCCCCAGGACTCAGCCATCTGCACAGTCCGATGGAATCACCTAATATCTATATAGCCCCCAGGACTCAGCCACCTATACAGCCCCAAGACTCGCCCATCTATATAGTCCACAGAACACACTCATCTTTTCAGCCCCAGGACTCAGCCATCTACAGAGTCCGATGGAATCACCTATCTATATAGTCCCCAGGACTCAGCCATCTATATAGCCCCCAGGACTCACCCATCTATACAGCCCCCAGGACTCACTCATATAATTATATAGTTCACAGGACACACCCATCTATACAGCCCCCAGGACTCACTCATATATATAGTTCACAGGACACACCCATCTATACAGTCCACAGGACACACCCATCTATACAGTCCCAAGAACTCACCCATCTGAGCACTGGTGGACATCACTGTCCTCGACATTCATCATTCTTGGAATACTGGGACCACACAGATCTACATCCAGAAGCCCAACCTGAAACATTTTGGAATTAGTGAGACAAAGTTATGAACTGTCAGCACAAAGGGAGCGAATAGAGCAAGACGACAAATATCACTTCAGAGCAAGTTCTCTATCAAAAGTTCTGAAGATTGCAGTTCTTAACAGCGTATTTTTGTGACAGCCTTTTCTTTGTCATATACTAGAACATTAGCCAATGTTTCATGCAAGAAATGCATCTGCTGAATGTTAAATTTATGTGGTTTTAAAAAATGTCATGAAAACAATTGTTTATATTCTCAACTCATCAAAGCAAATCTGGCATGTATTCAGAAGTTGATGGTGATTTCTGGGCCTCTTTTCTAATAACTAAAGTGGCTGTGTGTTTAGACTGATTGAGCAGCATGTTCTCTTGTTGAGATGTTTAGAACGTGTGAAAGTAACTTATTTGCTGTCTCACCAACACAAGGAAACACATTTATCATACATGCATTTAAGACAACTGCTTGCGTGGAAAACGCCTTTGTAACTTGATATAAAAAGTGTAGAGTAATTATATTATTTGTCATTAGCTGACACATAGACATCAAAACATGTTGCTTCGTTGTTTAATACATGTACTATAAAAAAGATGGAGTCATTGATGTGTTTACACTTGTATGAATTAAGAAGTTGACAAATGATAAGTTGACGAACTGTCACATTGATCCAGGAGGAGAGCTTTCCATGTGTGTGTGTGTGGGAAGGGGGGAGGGGGTGGTATTCTGCAGTCTTGTCGATTCAATCCCGAATTCAAGTAGCTATTTTGTAATACCAAACCATCCAACCTTCTTTCCTTTCTTGTACAAAACCCAAGCGATCTGCGTGGCCACTGTGCTTTTGCCGACTCCTCCTTTGCCAGACAGCACCAGAATTACGTGTTTGATGGAGTGTAGTACTTTTCCAATATCTACGTAGAAAGTATGTTGAAAAAAGGCACAGCCAGTTCGATCACTAAAACGTGGATAACGTTCTAACAGAACTTTTCAGAAATAAATGAAAAGCTACCGTAAATGGGTTTACTAAAGCCAAGGTCAAACGGGCAGAACAGCATATGCAACGATGAAAGTTTGCTCTTGCTCTCGTTTAAATTTAAACGCAAATTCTAATGCAGTAGATCTACCCTCGACTTCGAGCGCCCTCGTAAACTTTGAAGATGTTCCAAATTTCGATGACTTATATAAGTCACACTTTTTTATCAAGTTTTATGCTCGTTTGACCGCCGGCGAGAGTTGAACAAAATTCACATCCAAACTCTCGTGCTCATTTGACCCGGGCATAACTCAAGCAAACTCAGTACATCACCTATAGGGTCGGCACTTACCTTCCGCCATTTTGAAATTTGTTGTACATCGACACGTACTTCGTTTATGCTCCAACGACATTGATCACAGGCTACCCAGGTTGAAGACTCAGATTGCGTCCCCCCCACTTGGTCAAGTTTTACTGGGTACCTCTCAGAACCCCTATGCCTTTATAGTCTATTCTGCGGCCGACTATTGAACCCATTTTAGTTACTTGTGGGGAAATGTCTGCGATTTCAAAGCAAGTTGACTGCTATTAAATTATTAAAACAACAGCTGGAACAATTTTTAACCCCAAATCTTCCTGTTTTTTCAATTGAATTCAATTCAAAAGCTATATTTAAGCACGAAAAATTCATCATGTACATCATCTACCTATCTATTTATATGTAAAGACTAAACATTAATCTAAAAAATATAGGTAAAAATAATTTAATTAATAAAGTAAATAACCTGCTTTCCATGAATTCCGTGGGAATAGATATGTTATAGGCAGAGGTTGTTGCAAAAAATATTGAGATTCTGCTTGCTGCAAATCAGAGGGTAAGCTATTCCAAAGTATCGCTCCACTAGTTGAAACTGTTTTTAAAATAGTTGGTGGGTGGCTTTGGAATCACCATTGTGTTCACAGTCTCTCAAGTTATATTTGGAAACATCTCTGGTAAGTAAACTTAGACCTTAGAAGATATTCAGGTGTGAGATCATTTAAAGATACATAAATAAATTTTGAAATCTCCAATTGCCCGAATTTTCTTATCCAAGAAATCTGGAAAACATGCGATCCCATTCTAGTAACTCTACTAAAAATGCAATGGCATGCAATGTAGTCAATCAAGTTGTGACCCCATCCAGCGGCACATCCCCCACTAGCCTTTTGTTTGGAAATCCCCCCCCCCTTTAGGTGCTTGCAATGATGCAGGACACTCGGACTGGTGTTTTGGTCTGATAATATCAATAATAAACTATCCATATCCGTGCTGCACTAAAGCCGAGAAAGGGCACCAAATTTTCCAGAGTTTTTCTTACAACAGATTTTACTTGACTTTGTTTTTAAAACACTCAAGTTTTCGCACTTAAAAACTGGACCTATCACTGAGTATCAGTTTTTGTCTTTATAAGCCCAAGAGGGAGGCTGAGCACATATGCTGGGCCTTTGACCTCAAACATGATGTTCAAGAGCCTAAACATTGAGCAATCGTTTCTTTGGCAATGAATTTTGCTGTAAGTTTGCAGTAAAAGTCAACTAAAATGGTCAAAAATCCCCACCTTAAAGTACTTGATCTCCAAACCATAAAGAGCAACACTTCCCTCCTTTTGTTTATTTTTTTTTGGGGGGGGGGAATTTCAGGGAGATATTGGTGCAGTGTCTAAGTCTCAGATAGACTTTTCCACACTTCAGCAGAAATCTTGACCATCTAGGACCATAGTTGATATAGCCGACTGGTTATGAAACCATTGTTGTAGGTCTTTGTTCGCCGTTTTCTTTTGTTTACTAGTGTTAAAGGTGCACAAAATACAAAAGGTTTCGAAATGTAAATCAACAAGTAGCCAGTCAAAAAATTCTGACTAACACCTCAAACAAAGAATGTGCACAACAAAGCATCTTTGTAAATTCTTTGACATTTTCCTTTTGAAGTTTGCCGGCTTTCATAACCAGTCGGCTATATTAACTATGCTAGGACTGACAACCCTCTAGCGTATGCGATGGTTCAAAGTTGCTAAAGAAAATGTGACCTCCCAACCACTCTTCCACAGTTCTGAAAAACATGCGACACCCCTTAATGTGATGAGTCATTTTCCCTGCATTAACAAATTACCGGTAGTCCAGGTACAAGAAAGGTAACACTTTGTAGTAGGTTTATGAAGAGGATATCTTTTTCTATGGTGTAGGTATGATAACGAGGTACCATTTCAAGCACAAATGGCAGTGTTATGAAAAGGTAAGAGATTTAGCTTTTAAAAGGAGTATGCCTCAGGCAATAAAACATGGCAGCTGACTCAAACAAACACTTGAATGAACAGGTGATTGGAGAGAAGGTATTTATTCAGTATCCAAACAGATGGAACTATATTCAAATGTTCCATTCAATTTTATAGTTACACTGCAAATAAAGTCTATTCTGTACATGTGAATACTGTCTGCTAGGCCACGCTGAGTACAGTCAGCAAAAAATGAGAAAAGAGGAGCAAAACAATTACTATTAAAAAACTTGATGAATCTAGACATATTTTTTTTCATTTGACATACAGTAGATCATCACTGACCTGCCATGCAAATGCCATCTATAATTGGGTTTGGCAGTTAGATAATTACACTGTTACCCACAGCAGAGTGAAATTATGAATTGTCAGCACTGTAGCTGACAACAAAGTTCCTTCATTGTTATTATGTACACTATATAAAATAATTTAATTCAAACTGAGTCCTAAGCACAATAATTAAGTTTTTGCTATAGCCTTTTCAAGGCTCGCTTTTTGTCCTTTTTCTTTTTGTCCACAACCTTTTCTCCTGCCCTCTTGCTTCCCCTTGTGATTTCAGCAGGTTCTCCACTTTCCATGCTCGTCTCGGTTTTGTTGGCACTCGAGGGTTTGGCATGTAGACTGGTCATCCATCTTGCTCTCTTGGAGTAATCATCATACTGTTCAAGAAGCAGTTTGCCTGCTTCTTCATTCAGGGCTGACTCAGGGTTTGGGACGATGAGAAGGCATTTCACAGTCTGCAAATTGAATAATGATGCGGGCTGTCAGTGTTATATACCAGTGGGATTAAAAGTTGGATGGAAAGATAAATGACAACTCTAATTAATTAGTCTACAATGCATTTTTTGGTAATAAGCTAGATTCAAATTTACGATACGGATGTCCTATGACATCACAAACAGGACATCCTGAAAGTTGTGTGAGAGTTAATAACTATTTATGCAACAAACTTCGCTTCGCTTTTGAAAACATTTTCTGAGCAAAATGGTCAAAAACTAACAATGAGTAAAAAATTTAGTACCAACAAACTTAGGTTCTGACTTTTTAATAAAAATTAAAAAATAAAAATTTATAGAAACTGATAAAGAATAAAGACCATTAAACATGATGGCCACAGCTGGGTTGTAGCCTGCATTGCAAAATTGATTTAATTATCAGGTAAATTTGTCCAGGAAACTAATCAATTATTGACAATTAATATTTATGCATCTAACTTTCTTGTTGCTCTAATTCCTATTGCAACTGAAGTCTGTAGGACTTTTAAATACTCATTTTTCGATTTGCATGCATGATCTGAAAATGCCCAAAAATGTATGTTGTGAAAGTGTTTCCATTTTCCTTTTAATTTGAAGTCATATCCATGATCATATTCCCTATTCATCCCTATTCTGGCCTAGTGCTATTCCAGAACCACTATCAAAGTTTGCAACACTTATTTTCCAGTTATCAAATCTTTTTCAACAGAAATCATACTGCTAGATTTGAACTTTCGGTTCTTGCTTTTCATCAACACAACTAAAAACCGTATCAACACTTTCCTAAGTGCCCCTCTAAATGATTTGAAGGTTTGATTAATTTCTCTGAGATCCTTTATCAGTGTTGATTAGTGAAAAATTGCATTCATTCAAAAAATAGTCAGGAGGTTTTTGTGTGGATGGTCACAAAGTTCCTAAAAGGGTAGTCATGAATATGAAATTTATTGAATCCTCACCAGCAATATTTGCTTTACTCCCAGATCTGGCTTCCAGTCTTTCTTCAAAGTATTTACACAGATTTCTCCATTATTAGCTACATTTGGATGAAAGATCTTTGTAAGAAAAAATCCTGTAAGAAAAACACAAGAAAAAGGTTAACTAAAACAAGTATACAAGGGATTCATTAATTTTTGAAGAAGGGCATTGAAAATAAAGTGGGTGGTTACTGAACAATTGTGATATTGAAAGTGTACTGTCTTTATTCTTATTTAAGTGCCCCTCCAATTTAAGTGCCAGTTTTGTAAATAATTTTTATTTTTATTCTTATTGAAGCGCCAGCTAGAAAAATAATTATTTTTTACTGGCACTTAGTAATTGGAATATATCTATCGTACTACAGTACGCAGCAGTAATCTTTTTACTACTAACAGTGTTTAATTTAGTTTGAAGAAAATTTTAACTGCCAATTATGTGTTTCCTGAATGGTTTTTGGAAGGTAAAGTTAATGCTGTAAAACAGGCAGAAAGATCTTTGTTAACAAGTTATGCGTGTTGATTAACAGCAGTAAATTATTTTATTAGGCCAAGTAAAAAAAACTTATTAGCTTCCCGTTTGGAATCATCGAAAATATGAGACTTGATGCCCGCCCGCTCAAAACACCAACTCGTTCTAACGACTCAACTGCCTGTTCACTGGAAACAGCGACTCATTCGAACAAGTTACCGGTAGTCACCCATTCGCAGGAAACACCAACGTGTTGGATCAAATAATAATTTATACTCGGGCGTATTTTTCTCTTTTGTGTTTTTTCATCAGTTGTCTGGGATCACTTTCTTTGTTTCATAAAATATTCTGATACCATATTTTGCGGTGTATAAGTCGACCCCCCATTTTGCAGCCAAAAAAGCGCAAGTTTTAGAGTTTCCGTGTATAAGTCGACCTCAATA
>JAOBRG010022348.1:0-11043 GCA_027574985.1 Umimayanthus nakama | reverse complement strand
GTTAGTGCATGGAAACCCTTGCAGTGCGGTGTAGTGCTGTTCTGCCAGAACTTATTTTTCAACAACAACAACAACAATAACTTTTTGTATTCATTTGATTAGATCACACCAAGTTCCACTACTCCGATGGCAGAAATTAAAGCAAATTAAACCGCCCGGTTTGGTGTTTTATAGAGGGAAAAAGTAAGAAAAGATAAAAAAAGAAGGGAGGTGCGAACAAATAGATTATGTATGTTGCTGGTAAAAAACAAAGATTGGAAGGTGTTTTATTGCAAAAACAACAATTCAAAATAAAATCATTACTCAAACTGCGGTTAAGTTAATGGTTCGAGGATTTAAAGGCATTAACATTGTAATCCGTAGCTTTGAAGGCAGCTAGTTTGAAAGCTTAACACAAAACATAACAAGACATTGTCTCTATACAACTGACAACATGACGGATCCTTCTAGATTCCGCAGAGTTTATACGGAATCGGGTAGTTCCGCAAATGTTGTTGAAATTGTTGACTCTCATTCGTACAGAACACCCCCGGCTCAATCAAAGTCCAAGGCCAAGTTTCGTTCCGCAGTATTTAGAGTTCAGAACGTGAACAGACGCGCTCGTGCAAATACCTATCCCGAACGATCGGTAAAAGTAACGCCACTATCGTTTGCTCCACATGAAAACTCAGATGATGGTTTGTTTGGACCGAGAACAGAAAGGACGGATAGCGAAAAGGTAAACTCCTAATGAACAAGTTATTATACTAAAACCACCACGTTTTTAGAGTCTTGGAAAAAGAAAATATTCCTATGATTACGAAAGGACATAGCTTGTCCGCATTCTGCTATAATTCTGTTAGCATGTTTTTAACTCGATGCGTGCTAACAATACCTTTTTTTAGTTAAGAGTAAAGGGTAAATGCGGCTCGTAAAATCTGAATCCTAAAAGGTCTATCCTTTCATAGTTTTTGGAACAAGGATTCTAAGACTACTGCTATGCAAGGGTCCTCGACTGTTTGTTTACATTTCGGTTTCTGCTATTTTTCTACTCAATTTTTTAGGTTAATGCTTGTTGACAATACTCGTTATTCACTTAGAGTTGTTAGGTAAAATCTAATTCTTACTAAAATTACTACGCTTTCAGAGTTAACAAAACGAAGATTAGATATGATTGCGAAACGGCGTCGCTTGTTCATGCACATTCAACTACTTCTATACTCATTATTCCAACTCAGTGCATTGCTATTCAGCCTATTGAAAATACTCTTTAGCTAAGAGCAAGGGGCTCTGTTGTTGGAGTATTTCGGTACCTCTCTAGAGCTATGTATGTTTTGTGTGGTACCAGCTATAGTCCGTAAGGTTGGGCCTAATATGTTGCGTCCCTGTACATGAAACCACAACAATGTTGGCACTTAACAGCGCGTATAGTTTGAAACCGATCAATCGTTTAGGGCCATGCAAATGGAAGAAGTAAGGCGTTTGATTCCGTCTTAACTGTTGAATTCTCGGTACACCAGATAAGTGACATTCCATTTGGCCTGTATATTGTTGGGTCAACAATTTTCGCAATCTTCGTGTCAACACAACTTGGCCTTGGCCGTTCGCAGCCACAGGATCAACTCGTTTTCAAAACTCCTTCACGAACGTTAATATACTTCAAAAACCAACCGCAAACCCGCTGGACTCCACCACCAAAACTAAAACATTTTTCTATTTTCAAAATAAGAGTGAACAATAAATATCTATTGATAGGCAAACGTTGCTTTTAAGCAAATCATTCTCTGTAATTTTCGATGGTTTTTTTTTCTCTCAAATCAGTTCAATCTCCCTTTTTTGATAAGTTAAATTTTTGATTTGTTGACACTTTTTGTTGGAGTGTTTAACTCTCGAGCTATGTATATGTTTTGTGTGGCTCCACCACACTGTACCAGCTATAGTCTTAAGGATTGGGCCGTTGTTTGGGCCTTAGGCTAATGAAGTTTTAGCCAACCATGTGTGTTTCGTTCGGGTCAGTACAATACCGTTTTACTCCATGTATTTTAAGTGTGTATTTATTTTAATAAGTATTGCTGTGTGTATAGACTGAGGAATTAAAGCGTTTGATTTCAACTAAGGCTTGTCGAATTCCCAAGGCAGGGGATGATTAAAATTGAAAAAATGCTTACCTATTTCGGAGTTTCCATTGATAACAACTTGAAGTTTTGACTTTAATTCATGGAGTCTTCAAACTTGATCATCGAAGCTCTATAAATTTTGTCGTAAAACATTTGAAAGGTACTGGAAAAACCTGTTCAGTTAAGAATAAAAGAGTCTAAGCAACGAGGTCGGGAACGTGAACGAGAACGTTACAAAACAATTAGTGACCCTGAATGGTTCTTGCCTGACACTATTACAAAGAGCTATCAAATTATTAATTTCAAGTTTTGTACAACACATTGTTTCATTTCAATAAAGTTACATCTGCGTACCTCGAGCTTTTCAAGTGGTTGAAATGCACAACCAGTTCCATCATACACATGTGCATGATCCATCATTTTGCAGCTTGTGTCACATTGGTTCTAATGCACAATATTATAGAAAGGAGTATTTCAGAATTTTGGCAGTAGAGTTCATTTTGTCACAAGCTTCTTTATTTGGTCTGTAAGACATGCCACTAATGCGAACTCGTCACCTAACAAGATGGCGGCCAAAATTTCAGTCCCAGTCCCCTGATCGAAAGTCATCAAGCTCGAACGCGTCTCACAAATTCAAAGCCTTGTCTCGGAGATTGTCATACACCGGTCATCCAATATCGATCCAATAGGCCTTTTCACGGTTTTCGCCTCTACGGCAAGTAGGTAAAGCGGCTCAAAGTAAGAGAGTTTGTATGGAAATTCTATGTCAAATATCTTTAATAACACTTTAGCTTCTTTTTGAACTGAAAATCGTTAGTGTTACGAGAGAGGAACTGAATGCCAAAATTTTAGTTGTGTATTCGCACATTTGTTTTTATTTTCGTTGCACCGGTGAAAAACAACTGACAACAGAGAAATGTATGGAAAAATTCAAATTAATAATAATTTGTGACCAGAGGCTTTCGTATGCTGCAAAAACCGTAAAAAACCTGTTCTCTTTTTTCTGACAGTCCTGACAACTATAAGTATAACTACACGGTTTTTTTTTATAAGAACCAGTAACTTTCGGCTCAGCCGGGGCTGTTCTTAATATTTTGGCGATTTCAGCCTCGAGTTGTTCTTAAATTGTTCTTATTCCTGATAATTTTAAACAGTGAATTAGTTGCCTGGAACAATATATGTATTCGTAGTGATGTATTTAAAGATGGCACTAAGAAATAGTTATGTTTGCTACTGTTTCACTCAGCGAAAAAACTTAAAACTGCCAACACTACGTCCGCGAACGTGACGAGTTTGCTCAATCACTCTTCCCGTTGACCAAGCTAAATTCTGACAAGTTTTGTTTTCATGTACATCTCAATCTGTGTTTAAGGATACATTAATTTTTTAATTTTTGCTGATCAAAATTTAAGCCTGGTGATTGTTCTTAGCTTGTTCTTAATTTTTGGGCAAATCTCAGCCTGGCCGGTGTTCTTATAAACTTTCAGGTTCTTTTAAAAATAGCGTGTCCCATGATTGTTTTGGGGGCTTTGTTAGTAGATTGCATGTCAAGAGATTCTCCATAAAATTTTAGGAAAAGTCATGAAGCTTCATCAATATTCTCCAAACTGTGTAGAAGTTATTGCCAAAAAACCCCTTGGGGGGTTGATTCAACCCCCCCGGCTAGATAGGGTTAATACCAACCAGTCATTTTGTTTTATTTCATGGAAGGAGGTTGTGCGGCCGAGTGCGCGCGGAGAGTGAAAATTGTATCAGGCCAACTTAATTAAATTATGACCAGGGGGTATGCTTTAGGGTACGCAAGTTTTATGGCTTAGTATTTTCAGGGTAGCTTTCCAGGATTTACGACGGTCATCCCTATCATATTTACTCCAGAGTCTTACCCCCCCCGTCCTCCATATTAACAGACTGAGCTCGCAAGGAATGATAGGAGTGCTTGTAATAGCATCTATTGAAATGAGAGAGTAACAATAGAAACAATGCTTCAATATGCGCAGGAGTTGTGTGTCCATGACAAGTTTGTATAGTAGCGTATCCTTTCGCAGTTACTTTTACTCTTTTCGTGCCAAAAAGAGATTTTCCCTATTTCTGAGATTACCACAATGAGCCATAATCAGATCCGCATTCCTATTGGTTCTCCGTCGCCGTTATTTATTCAAAGACGACCAGAAGTTAGTTTAATGCCGCTGTATTTGCTTAGTGTGTCCATTTCTAACTAGTAATGGCAACACAAAGAGGTGTTCATATGGATAACTTTTGGTTCTCTTCTGATGGTTTTTACAAAAGTCGTATAGTCTCGACAAGCTCGAGAACTAAGCACACAGTGCGGAGAGGTGAATACAGCCAACCTACTCACAGGGTGACAATTGTGGGAATACCTAAAAAAGTGACGCCTGTGTTGGAATCGGTAAATACGGGAAATCGCTCTTTGTCGCGAACAACAAAGCAGGGTAAAAATGAGGTAAAGAAGGAAACTCTCTTTTAATTTCTTTACATGATTAAGCTTGGGCGACAACAATGAGACTTATTTCATCATTTGGAATTGTATCACAACTTTCTTATTGTAAGAACTAGATAACGTTGGACGATGCTTGTTGTTAGTTCTTGATGTTTTTTGCTAATTTAGCATTTAATTTTATTGCTACATTGTAGAATGAAACATTATGACCAAATATCAAATGAAGCTCCAAGCCCTTAACCTTTCTTAGGAAGATTACTATCATGAACGACTGAAAAGTGCGTATAGCGTGAGAAATCCAGAAGTATTTTTTACGTTACTAAAACGTTTTATTCATTAATTTTCTTCCAACACAGAATTGTAGGACATATTCTCCATACTGTCTTAATCATTCCGGCTCAATCAGACATGTTTAAGAAAACACAAAAAATCACAAATATTATAAGTCACTAATTTAAGTGCCCAAATTACCCGATCTATTTGTACTTCCACTTTAAACAAAATACGTTTTATTTGGTTAGGTGCCTTTATGGAAGTTAAATCAGCCACTTACAGATTATTCTATTAAATGCGATATGTCTTTGATAACGGTCGTTTTCGTTTAACTGTGTTTGTTATGTCATAAAATTGCGGGTGGCTCAGATATAAATTATAAACAAAACTTCAAGATGTGCTCGTACCTTGAGCTGAATGTTCTTAAAGACCTTAAATATTTTGAAGATTCCCAACTCCAATTTTCTTAAAACGTATACGAACAAAATTGCAAGCACTGGTGCACGATACAGTTATAATTTTCCATTCACCCAAGCCAACTGCCATGATCTTCATTAAATAGCCGATAACTTTACCATATCCGGCAAGGAAAGCCGCCTAATAATAACAAAAAATGACTTAAAGCAACGTTGTACATGCCCTTTACTACAGGCGGTGTACAGACAAAAAACAAATTTATTTTTATGATTGTAGCTGTACACTATCAAGAGTACTTCACTTTTCCTCAACCCGTGTAATTTTTTTTGTATGTTCTTAAAATTTAGACATTAGTTTTCAGCATCGCATTCGAACAAAAAAGGTTCTTTCAAAAAAGAGTGTATTGGAATTGTGACATATCACTTTTCCCCACGTTCGAATCGGTACAAAAAGGGTTCCGGGAAATTTTTCCAAGTGTAAATAAAAACGTCAGTGGACCGAGGAACGTCAGTTAAAGGCGTTGGTCTAATCACTCAATATTATATCGGGAACTTAAAAGAACCCACGAACTTGTCGGTAAGAGTAGACTAATCCCGATGTTGTGGTCTGTTAACTGAAGCGGCAGACACCTAACATGGGACTCTGTCCCATTTTTGTTCAACCCCTTTGGGCAACAAGTCCCAAACAAAGTTGTTAAAAGAAAAGAACTGTGCGCTATTTCCTTCTATACGGCGCGAAAGTATTCTGTTATGTTATAAACGAGTGTCATTTAAGCCTCGTAGAAGTCTTGTAGAGGATAAGTGTAGAAAAGAAGTACGTTAGCTTTTCTCTTCTTGTGGCTTGTCAGATAGCTGAAAATAGTCGGCACGTTTGTTTGATGTAGATCTTCAAATCCTACTTTGCGGTTTTTCGTCAACGGTAACATAGGCCGAGGATGTTAGCCAGTTAGGCATATGAGATTAATGTTACCATGCAGTACTGAAGTATTGGATTTCTATCGTGCAATATTCTGCACATAGTTCATTCGTGTGATCTTTCTGAAAGTGATATTCTACCTAAGCTAAAAAGAAGGTTGTAAGTATTGAGTCGTTGTGGTTTTTTTGTTGTCGGTTTATTCGAAAGACTTAAGGCGCCAAGTTGACCACCGCTTGTTTTTAAACAAACTGATTTGTTACAACAACAGATAAACCAAAGTGCACTATCTTCAAAATGAATTCAACTGTTGTTGTTAAAGCTTGCACGTCTTTTGTTGTTTCTTTCCATTAATCGAGGCACGACCCAGCACCGTTTTATTTCCTAGTTACACACATTTTTTTTAAGAGAGTCTAATTTATGGGCTCATGTTGAATGTTCTAATTATTTTGGCATAAGTGTTAGTATTTTGTTTGCAGTTGTTATTTTTAACTCGTAACAACCAACCACAAGCACAAATACGATCTATCGAGCTTACCCCAGCGGCAAGAAAGAAACATAACAACGATTATAAACGGTTTAAAACAAACTTAATAATACAGTACAGCACTAAAGATGAACATTAGCCGAGTAACAAACTGTTTCCATGATCTTGTGCCGTATCCAAAAAAATTTTTTGTTTTCCCTCAGTTTCGGGACAATTTCTTAGCATGCTCTTAAACTTTGGGCATTTTTCAGTCTCATGTTCTTAAAAACAAGGTTTTCATAAAAAGTGTGTTTCCGCAGTATTTTCAGTAAGCCAGTGCGGTTCTCACCATACCGGCGGCAAACGACTTTGGCTTGTTACGTGTGAAAATAAATTTACAGTTAATACACAAATATTATCGTCATGTTTATTGTTAAGCAGCGTTCCAAACAAATACAAAAGAGGTGCTTGGTTGGACACAGTAAGAGACAATAAGAGACAATACAAGCCCTTACTGTTCAGTTCTGTGACTTAACGCAAAATACAGTTTTACGTTAGGCAGATGTCGCTCAACTACCTCAAACAATTTGCTTGTGTAAACTGTAAAAAGAAGCGGGCCGAGACTGGAACCTTGGGGAATGCCTTGCTTGAGAGAAAAATTGTCAGAAAGGCATCATTTGACTGCCACACGTTGAGATTAATTGGTCAGGTGAGATGTTAACCAATCGAGTGCCTTGCCAGCCATACCGATTGTAGAGCTCAGCCAAACAAGCGGATGCTATGTTGTGTAGTGTCACACGCTGCACTAAGGTCTACGAGAACTAGCAAGTTGAAATTTTGCGCATTCATATCCATCAAGATGTCATTCATTTTAGTAGCGCCGTCTCTGTACTACTGTGCTTCTTGTACCTCGTTTGGTGCTCTGAATGTAGACCATTGATTGTCATGTGTTCTTTCAGTTGATCAGAGACTTTTTTCCCTACTCTTTTTTCTTGAACAACGTAACAACAATCCAGGCTGGGATTTGGAATCATAAATCCCACCGGGATCAAAGACCTTTGCACTCTCTCGTTCTCCTTCTCCGTGTGGGGTCAATTTTTTTCTAAGATCTACTGCTCAAAAGGACTCATTTGGGATATTTATAAAGCATTCAACTTACTACAAATTCAAGCACTATCTATGCTGTAAGTACTGAGCGGCCAAACCGCAGTGGCAGATCCAAGGGGGAGCCTGGGGGGCCTGTGTCCCCCCCATTAGGATTTTTTTTCTTTTTTTTTAGAAAGGCGAAATTTTGTAGCAAAAAAATAGTTCTAAACCAGTACGAAATTCCTCTCAAAATGCTGGGGGGAGCCTGCCACCAGACCCCTCTGGAAAGCTCTCGCCTTCGGCGCTCGTTGTGCGCCCCTCCCTTTTAAAAATCCTGGATCCGCCCCGATTAACCTTACTGTTAACCTTTTCACTCACGTGTTCATCTGCCACCAGTTTCTATCTTAATCACCCACGACCAGCTCCCATTTTTGACCCATCTGGTCTGGTGGCTCAGTTGGTAGAACAACAAAGATTTTTTCCTGAGGTCTTAGGTTCGACATCCTTCCGGGATCAGAGGATTTCCCTCCTGCTTTTTCTCTGTGTGGGCCTATTTCTCAAAGAGGCCCCTCTCACATATTACTATTGTCGGGGGAGGGGAGATCCAAAAGATGTTTTTAGGTCTAAAAATTTAGCCAAAAGGGAGTTTTGGGGGTCTACGGAAAATGCGTGATTATTTTTGGGTCGCGTAAAAAGCACAGGAACTTTTCTGGGTGTTGTACTTTTCATCAGCTCAAATCAACAATGACATAAGCGCAATTTGAAATGACAATTCTTTGGCATGCTTAAAACGTAGGGATACTTTGAGTTTGGGTAGACAACATCTGAAGTTTGGATTTTGTTTGGGTTTGAAATGTTAACCTCTATCGGTCGCTCCCCCTCCCCCCCCACCCTTCCTGTCATTTAAAACATCTGAGTGGGGCCCCTTGGTAAATTCCTATCTAGGATAATCGCTCGGAAGGTTGCATTTGGGATGCTCAATATATAGCAGTTCAACTTACCACATATAAACCACTTTTGCATCTTGAAGGAAGACGAGTATGAATTCGACACTGAAAGTGTTGACGTCACTCATGAAAACAATACAAGAAACCAGGCCTGGCAAAACATATTAAGAACACCGAAGATCCAGAATCCAGAACATAATTTTGACGAGTTCAGAAGAAGGGGAAAGCATGAGAAGCTTGAACGCATCTACGAGGAGTTCAAAATGACGGGAAAGTTGTACGAGGACAAAGAATTCCCCGCGAATGATTCCTCGCTATTTATCAAGGAGAGACCGATGCATACCATAGAGTGGAGAAGACCTTGGGTAATGATAATGATAATGATAACGATAACGGTAGTAATAATGAAAATGGTAATGATAATCATAACAAAAATGACGGTGACGATGACAATGACGATGATAATGATGATGATGATAATCATAATGATAATGATGATAATAATGGTCATTGTAATAATCATGGAAATGGTAGTAGTGACGGTAATTTTCATGGTAATGTTAATGGTGACAGTAATGGTAAAGGTAATGACAACGACCATAATAACGATTGGTAAAGTAATAATTAACCCTATAATCCTCGAAGAAAAAACAGTTACATAAGGCTTTAAGGGGGACTAATCGGACCCCCCCCCCTTTTACTTTTGACACCAATCATCCGATTGACATGAAATTTGGTGCACATAACAAGCTTCATTAGTACTTTCAATTACGCGAAACCACGTGTTGTCATAAATACAGTTTACTTTTCTTACTAAAATTCTATTGTTTCCCACAATCTCGACTGCTTTGAGCATTGAAATACTCCAAATGTTGAGATCGAACGAGTTTCCACTTGTTTGCGATTTATTGGGCTTGATTATCACAAGTTAGGTATCTTTGCAGTATATTAGGAGTTATTTCTTGCTGTTGTTGTTACTACGAGTACGTTTAAAGGGAAGAACAGCTGAAGAACAATTGACAACTAACAGCGCTGTGACAGCGATGTTCACATTAGTGTGAAAGTTTTGGCAACTGATAGCGCTGTCACAGCACTTTCAGTTGCCATTGCTGTTACCCCAATGTGCACATCGTTTTCTCAGCATTGTCACCACGCTGTGCTCGTTTTAGGATGACACTAACATAAACCAAGAAAACTGACAACGGCTAAAAGTTAGTAGTAGGTGTATAATGGCTTATTTTAAAAATGTGTTATAGGAGATTGTCCGAAACCCTAAGTTTTTCAATGGAGAACTGGACCAGCACGACGTCGTTCAAGGCTCTATCAAAAACTGTTGGTTAGTCTCTGCGATCGCCACTTTGTCCCTCCACAAAGAGCTGCTTTACAAGGTTTGATGCTCATGATTCGTGCAATATTATGCAAACTCCGAGTTAGTAACGGACACTCATAATTGAATTATCAAATAAATAAGCCCTTTTGGGCTGTTTTTATATTAAGATATACACACTTCCTCAAAGTTTCACATAAATTTGTCACTTCTCTGACACTTTTTCAGCCTTGCGCTTGTATTTCCGAACACAAAAAGCAATGAGGGCGCTTAGTCACCAAACATCATTTCATATCACATCACATCACATCATATCACATCACATCACATCATATCATATCATATCATATCATATCATATCATATCATGTCATATCGTATCGTATCGCATCATATATCATATATCCTATCATATCATATCATATCGTATCATATATCATATCATATCATATCAAATCATATCATATCATATCATATCATATCTCATCATATCATATCGTATCATATCAAAGCATAGCATAGCATAGCATATCATATCATATCATATCATGGCATGTCATGTCATGCCACGTCACGTCGCCTTACATCATGTCATATCATATCCTATCACTTCACATCACAGTAACATTACATCACATCATACCACTTCACATCACATCACATTATGTATCATATCATATCACATCACAGATCATATCATACCATATCGCATTGTATCGTATCGTATCGTATCGTATCATATACTGTTTTCTTGTTAAGTACAAAATTATTTAGAAAAGGGGGGCTCAAATTGCCTGAAAAACAAGAGGTTGAAATGAAAATGTAAAGAAAAAATAAATTTTACAAAAACACACACGTACATGCACTATCTTTTCAAAAAATATACTGAAGATGCTGTCCGCCTAAATCACAAGAAAAAATAGAGCATGCAAAATCAACCAAACACAATACAATACAATAACCTTTATTGAGAGTGTCAAATGTATTTAGCTCATGAAGCTAATTGGGGACACTAATTAAGATAAAATATAAAATATTATATGTACAAATAAAAGTAATAAA
>JAOBRG010022237.1:0-20664 GCA_027574985.1 Umimayanthus nakama | reverse complement strand
CGTCGGCCTACCATGATTATCTATATCGCCCCATCTGTTATTGTTATTTTTAACAAGCCTTGTTTTCACAAGAAAAAGTATGGTCAAGAATTTGCGTTTGTTTATCTTCAAATTGGGGTTCGACCGAACCACTCTAGCCAACCCTGGATCCGCCCCGGACGATTTTTATGAAATTTATCAAGCTAGGCACTGCCTTACTTTAAACTCTTTTTCGCTATAAATCAACCTGATGGTTACGAATTGAATTGATATTACTTCTAAAAAGATATTTATTCAGCTTTCAGGCACCTAGCAGAGTGCCGGCGTCAATTCTCAACGAACTATCGCCTGAGGTAATCTCGCAGTTGTGAGATAGTAAACAGCTTTGGAAACTAGAGCATAATTGAAGTATCGTGTGGGGTTTTTTCCAACTTTGCTGGACGGCCTTGCAAATGACCTTCATTCAGTGTTATCCGGTTCACACGCAGGCGCTCATATATCACCGGCTTGCTTACCACATCAAAGAACCCCTCTCACGCAATTCCCCATGACCTGCGATCCTGCAAAGAAATGCCAGTCGTGTTTGATTTCATATCTTTACAGTTTCATATATATTTATATTTGCCAAGCCTCCAGTGAATGTCGATGTAAAGTTCATGTTCGGCATATGGTCAGAGGCTGTATAACTTCCATGCTGATTTTTAAAGTGTAACTGTACACTGTGGCTCGCCTCCCTTGTGTAAACCAATTTATGTTCGGACAAAAAACATGATAAACAATGATAAGGACTGTTTTGCATCCTATCCCATTGAAAAATTGATGCTACCAGTCTCATCCCGCCAAATGGGCCGAAAGTTCCAAACGCAGGAGAGCCTAGTTTGCCTTGCCCGCTTACCGAGTTTCAATCGAAATATTTAACGCTTGTTGTTGAGGAAACGTTAAGTACTAACTTGTCAGATGATTGGTTTCTTGCAATAAATTTTAAAGTAACCGCAGCGGAGTAAGGAATTTTAGCGCTACTAATGTTTTTTCGTCATGCGGCGTCCGTTCCCGCAAAAGCAATTGTCGCCGTAAGGTACAGTGCAGTAAAACAGGGTGTGTTAAGTCAAGTTGTCATGGGAACACAAACTGTGATGTGAGCAAAAGGTTTGACATGCTAAATGTTTCTTCTGTCGTGTGTCTACAGTTCCCACGGAAAACAAGAGTTGCATGCAACCTCGTCCCCAGGGCCGCCATTTTGAAAAATACCCAGAAGGCCCTGGGGACGAGGTTGGAGTTGCATGCCATGCGCTGCCTCGTCCCCAGACGTTTAAAAAGCGGTTGTAAAGCGCGGCCAGTAAGCCCCTAGCGCGCCTCCAGACAGAAGCCTGGGGACGAGGCCTCTCTGCCGGACGTGTTGAGTACGCGAGACGCCTTTTATGCCGTTCAGTGGCAAAGAAAAATGGAAAACAGCCGAGAGGCTTGTTATGTTTATTTTCTTTCAAAATCTTCATACAAAAAAGATCAAGACACAATATGTATTTGTATCATTTAGATCAATATTTGTATTGATTAATTGAACTCTCTCGTGTTTAACAACGGCAATTTTTATCCTCTCCTGAAGAAGACAAGTAAGATGGTCGACGGTACGATTTTTGTGTTTTACAGATACTTTTTAACAGATATACCATGCATATATACATTAACAAATACTTTTTAACCAGAAATACGATATATACAGAAATCTTATTCATAAATTTTTCCAATGTGTGTTTTTTACATAAAAGTTATTGAAATACTTGGTTCTCTTATTATCTTCTTTTTTTTAATCCTTTTTCTAACGATTGGGTTCCAAACTTAAAAGCTTTATACTGCTCCAGGATCCAGGCACTCACAAACAGATTGTAAACTCGTCCATACTTAATACAATTTTTGTAATTCATGAGTGTTAGTAAGTATATGCTGTTGTTGTTATCTTTCAGCTTGGATCGGGTCCACTGTCATCGGACTGAATTTTCTACTCGGCCCATTCTCCACAGCCTTGTGCGACCGCTGGGGATGTCGGACAGTTGCGCTTATAAGCAGTTTCTTCTTGTTCTCTGCCCTGGTAACGACGTCATTTGTGACGCAATTTACTGTGCTCTACGTCACATACGGACTGTGCTTGGGCGTGGCCTCCAGTCTGGGATATGCCACATCGGTCATTGTTCTGACCAAATATTTCAAAAGACATTTGTCACTAGCCACTGGCATTGGTATGGCGGGCGCGGGTCTTGGTACTATGACGATTACTTCCGGTGCAAGCATTGCTATCGCCAAATATGGATGGCGCTACGCTCTCCGCTATATGTCGGCAAGTTCAGTGGTTGTGTTTGTTTGTGGGCTATCATTTGTGCCTTTCAAGAAGTGCCCAAAGAAACTGGAAGAGAAAAAGAAACTTCTCCAGGCGTCAGCACCGAGGAAAATGCTTAAGGGAACTTTGAAACTGTTTTACGATCCACGAGTTTGGAAAAACAAGGCGTTTGCTGTTTGGAGCTTGGCAATTGCATTGATATTCTTTGCGAATTTTGCTCCATTCATCTTCTTGGTACGTGGTGTTTCTTCTCAGTTGTTAACAAAACAGAACAGAACAGAACAGAACAAGCAAGCAAACAAACAGTTATACATGCAAACAAACGGACAGATAGATAAACACGCAAGTGAGATAAGTGCAAGCGCAAGCACAAACGCCAGGCATACGCATGCGCAGAAATGGCTTGGCTCTTGGGTGACTGATTCTACGCGTGCGTATGCCCAGTGTTTGTCCTATAGCTTGTGCTTATCTCACTAGTGTGAACTAGGCTTTAGCCTAGAGTTCACTTTAAATAGCCTCTTTTGGAAGAGTAATTTTGAAAATCAGTTACCCAAAAAAAATTGCGATTGAGAAATGTTTCAAATCTTTCAAATCAAAATTGTTTACTTTTATTTTTTGTGGAAAGTGTTCTCGTCAATGAGATAATGGAATAAAATGCTTCACTTTGAGCAACTGAAGTTTTCCACCCCGGACGCCGTGAAAAGTGTTTGGAACACGTCTTCTATAACGACAACTTACCCGAAAGGGGTTTCGGTGTCAGACCTATTAGAGAATAAATCACAGCCGATTTATCCATTAAAAATAGAACAAAAAAACCCTCAGTTATCTCCCAAAAAGGCTCGTTTCTAAGGCAAACGCAAACTTGACCTGCAGGCAAAGGATTAGAACTCGAGATTTCTGGGTAACGAATCAGCTGTCGCCTTTTTACCTAATACCTTCTACTCAATACCTGGCCTAATACTTTTAAAATACCTAATAAACAACTAAATAACGCTGGGTATATTTTTGTGCTATTGTAATGGGTAGTAACTGCGAAGAATATGACGGTAAAGTAACTCATACTTGGTATTTGATGAAAACACGCAGCAGGGTTTTTAACAGACAAATCCAAACAACAAAAAGCTTGAGAGAAATGTGATGACAACGCGCAGTTTTGTTAATGTACAACTACCCGCTGTCTGTGCGTGTTTTTGTCTGTTTGTGTATGTGTGATGTCTGTCCAACTAACGTCTCATCGTTTCGTAAGTAAATTGTTGTTGATGGAATCTATATCTAACAGGGAGCCTCTCCCTTCCTTTCTGCTGCGACCGGGATCACTCGAGGTGGCTGAGGGACTTGGGGACGATGAACTGCTGACGGCCGCTGCTCTCTTCCCGCACATGCGCACTGCACTGTACCGAGGTGATAAAATCCCGGTGTCTAACATATATTTCATACTTTGGTTGCATTTCAAGACCCGGATGGCCACAGACATTGGTGTGCCTCGCTCCGAGGCTGTCTTGTTGCCTGGTTACCTAACTGTTGCCCAGTCCTTTGGCAAACTCCTGTTTGGGAAGCTGGCCGACATGCGTCATGTGAACAGAATCAGTCTGTACCAGGCTGTTCTCTTCACACAGGGCATCGCCACCACGCTGTGCCCGCTGGCTTCGAAGTATTGGGCACTAGTGACCTATACGGTGATCTTTGGATTGACGGATGGATGTTTTGGCCTGATGCTTGGATTGGGGACTCACGATGTCGCTGGACCGGAGATGATGACCAGAGCCTTCGGTTGCATGTCAGCGGTTGTTGCATTGCCTCTTATGACTGGACCTGTTGTTACAGGTATATATTTTAAGCATATGATGTGAATATACTAGCTCAGATGTTTTTATGTGGTTTGATCAACTAGGTACCTTTTGGTACTTTGTGGTACCTCTTTGGACGCTCAGGTCGTTTTCCAATTGTCCGGTCTGTCTGGTCCGACTAGCTGGTTCATAATGAAACGCACGAGTTCTCAGAACTGGTTCTGGCTAGAACATTCCTGCAAGTGGATCAAATCCGCTCAATTCTTTTGCTTAGGTCAGCCGAAGCGCGGGAATTTGGAGAGTTATGGCGGGAAGATAAGACGCCTTTTTTATACAGAATATTTTCAGTCTAAACTGAAACAAGACTGGTAAAATGTACGCGTGCGCCCTGGACCTATCTATACCAGTTCTTTTCGGCCGGCCACAATGGACGGATAGAAAACGAACTAAGTTTGAATATAAAACTGACGTTTCGAGTAGCTCTGGAAACGGTTCGGCAAATGTCCTCTACTTGCCTTGACCAGTTTGGGAATACTTTTAAGTATATGCAAGTTTCCTATAAATTGGAACTTGTCTATGCACAAGCTAGTCTGTAGACTTATTGTCCTTTTCTTATACACTGACCAAACATTCCTCATTTCTAGGTCTCATATATGACATCTCCGGAACGTATGCAACGGGGTTCTTCGTGGGAGGAGGGGTGACAATCGCTGGGGTGTCCCTCTTATTTTTGATTCCATTACTAATGTCTGACAAAGATGTGGAGACAAAAGAACAGATAGAAATGAACCAAAAAAACACGCAAGAGTCAACGTCTTCGGAGTTCAACCAAAAGCGGCCTCTGATTACAGACGATGAAACTCAATTAGTTGGCGTGTTGTCAGCTAGGAATGGACACCTTCACTCAAAATCACGTCCCAGCAGTCTTATATTTCTTTCGGCTTTTCCAAGTTTGGCATTAAGCAGCAACTTTCTTCAAGAAGAAAGTTTGGAAGAAAGTGAACGCGAACTAAAAGAAGATCTTTATATTTCAGCTCTTCTAAAGCGCATCAACTTAGAAATCGATAGATATGAAGAGGTTCATCTGTTTAGAAACAGATCTGAAGACTCGGCTGATAAAATTGGATCCGATTCCACCGAAGAAGACACTTCTGGAATTGGCCTGGGCTCGTCGTCATCCTCCAAATCGCTGTCAAGTTTATCGATTGACCGCCTTAGCAAACAAAGCACCGATCAGTATCAGTGCGCATGCTCAATGACGTCCGAGGAAGGAGTTGCCCTAACCGAAGATGAAATATCCGTGAGCTGGGACTGCTTTAGTGAGTTAGCGGAACAAAAACTTGAACAAAGTGGTGACATTCGTCCCTATTTACCGCTTTCTCAAAATTGTCACGACTGTTTCAGTCAGTTAATGGAAGAACAGCTATCGGACGCTTGCAGATCCAGTTGGAGTCTTGTGTCTCTAGACTCGACTGCGGATCAAACCGATAAGGGAATTTACCTCGCCAACAGAACCGTTGGACTGGCAGAGCCCTTGGGTTACAACCAGTGTGTAACCATTGCTCCTGAAACTAATTTATGACAGTTTAATAGCCGTTTAAGAACTTGAAATAAAGGAAATATACCAAATTAAACAAACAAAATAAAACACCTATTTATTCAAAGCACGAATCCAACACACCTACAACTGATAACAAAACCTTTGCATTGGTTTTCTTAAATTTGTTTCCATTTTTCCACTTTTTGCCAACATGTTGTTTCAGGATAAAAGTACAATAAAAACGGAGCATACCAATGACCGAGTTTTCAGATGAGAACTTTTTAATTTTAAAATTAGCCCTTTAAAAGTTTACCATGAACTTTGGAATGAGATGTGACGTACAATGTTTTCTACGTGAAAGTTTTCGGTACAGCAACCTCAGAATATGTCAAACATATTCTTTGCTTTGACTTCCTAATCGTTGACCATTTCAGCAGACATCGTTTAAATCTATTTTTGACACAAATTTCCACGCTTCTCTCCTAAAAGAAGTAGGGAAATGCAGAAGAACTTAAATACTTGAAATGCTTATCTCTGATCTATAATTGTTTACCCCAAATTACAAGTTAGATTTCTGATTGCTCAGCTTTAAAAAATTCGAAAAATAAGAAAAATTCAACTGTATTTATTGCAATAATTTCCCCTTAAAGAAAAAGAACTCAACTATTTAATGAGCATAAAAATCCTAAAATGGAAAACAATTTTTGACAATCTTTTACTGTTCAATTGTAGTAAAAGAGTATAGCAAAAACCTTAACATGTTTAGTGGTAAGATGTTGATAGTCTGCCGTTAAATGGACTTAGGCATTGATAGAAAGCACAGGTATTAAGTTAATATGTGTCAATATCTACCTTCTATGAAGGACGGCCCGGAGTTGGAGGAGAACAGTCGAACCGACTCCCTCGCCCGGCCATTAGGTTTTTGAAGTTTAAATTTTACCTCAGACTGGCATGCAAGCGTTTGTATGTGATTTATGAAAAATAAATTATACAGAATAGGGCTATGAGTTGCCTTCACAGATTTTAGCCGGAATTTTGATGGAATATATGTACGTTTTACAATCTGTATTTCTTTCATTCGCACAATAAATGGTTTACTTGCTTCAAATTTGTAATCAGTTCAGTGTTGAATCGAGGCCCTTTGCAAAAGGCAAAGCAAGTAGCTGGCTTAATTGTGTCAGACTTGTCCCTTGTTTTCATCTTAACTATAAAAGATGTGATATACATCAAATTAAAAGTTTCTGGTGACTTCACGGTTATACTTTTATTCCAAACTCACTGCCAATCGACAAGAATCGAATTGACTTTTTAGGTACATTTACTAACCAAGAACAAAGGTTTCATCGGTTGCTTGCCGCATCCGAAAGAATTCAGTAAAGAAGCTATGGTGTGCTTCGGTTTGTTTCCGAAACCCAAAACGTACAATATAATCCTTATATATAGTATATACTTATTTCGAGTCTTATAGAAACACCCGACCGTGAACTGAAATCGGAAAAATACTTTCTATAAAAATGTTTAGAAGTAAATAAATCAGAGACAACTTACACGCTTTTTTATAAGAACCAGTAACTTTCGGCTCAGCCTGGGCTGTTCTTAATTTTTTGGCAGTTTCAGCCTCAAATTGCTCTTAAATTGTTCTTATTTCCTGATATTTTTAAACAGTGAATTAGCTGCCTGGAACATTACATGTAAAACGGCACTAAGAAATATGTGTTTCAAACTGTCAATACAGCGTTCGTGAACGTGACGAGCTTCCAGCGCTTGATGACCAAACTAAATTCTGACAAACTTTGTTTTCATGTATATCTCAATCTGTGTACAAGTTTGAATAACTTTCTTAATTTTTTCTGATCCAAATTTCAGCCTTGTGATTGTTCTTAGCTTGTTCTTAACTTTGGGCAAATCTCAGCCTGGGTCTTCTTATAAAGCTTGTTCTTATAAAGAAAAGCGTGTAGTTGATTTGCATGTTTACTACTGTCAAAATATGGCTTGGATTTGTCTGTCTTAGCTTATAGCTGGATCATCCTCAGTTTTTATAACATTGACTAATGGACAGCAAAAGTAATGTTAGCTGTTTCTTTATACCGTGTGGGAGTTGGGCTTTGAGAGGACTGGGGAAAAGATCAGAGTCAGGCCCTTTTGACCTGAGCTCTTCGGCCCTGAAGAGTACGGCTCGTGTAAAAGAGAACCAAAATTGTGTGCACCGTTAGGGGGAACGCAACTTCAGCACTTTAAAATACACAAGTGCAAGTTAGGTCAAGTAAAAAAAATTATTAGTTTCCCGTCCCCGCCCGCCTCCTTTTTGCATGCCCGCTCCTTTTTCTTATTATTTATTATTTTCCCTTAAAAATTTAAAAATACCTTAGCGAAATCTGAGAATCGTTGGTTAAAAACCTGATTCTGCTGTAAAATAACCTCAAAATAGAAACAGTGAATCGTTTTTGCTGAATTGATTCGCAAATATAAAATGTAACAACTGTATGAGACTCTATTGTGAGGGACTGCTGCCAAATGAAACATAAAACCGGCGTGGATGTTACGGAATTGACAATGTCGCTTCCCATTTCCGCTTTCCTTCTTGTGGCCCAGTCTACACGATTTCGTATGTTCTGATCAAGGAAAGGTGCCGAAGCAGAAGCATAGCAGCCTTCAAGCTAAAAAAGTGTTTGAGAAATAAATGAATATAAGTAAAAATAGATTGTTCTGCTTAAGTTTTGAACATTGCAGTATTACATTTTGAATTCAGTTAGAGTTTCAACACATCAAAGGACGCCAGCACACGAACAACTTTTACAAGAACACCAAGACTAAGATTTGCCCAAAAATGTAGAACAAGCCAAGAACAATTACTCATTGTTACAATTGATCAGAAAAGTTTAATCTTTTTTTAATCCTTGAATGAGACACACATGTATAGAGACCTGTTAGAATTAGCTGGGTCATCGAGCGCTGGAGGAATGGCATGACGTCCGCGGACTCTGTATAGGCAGTTTCAAATGTTTTCGCACACAGCAGGATGATCGAAGGATGAAATAATAGTAAACACGTGTTACTTAGTGTCGTTTTGTTGTTCCGAGTGGAATTACACCAGGAAATAAGAAAAATTCAATAACAATTTGAGGCTGAAATCACCAAAAATTTAAGAAACAGCCCAGGCTGAGCAGAAAGGTTACGGGTTCTTGTAAAAAAACTAGCATGTATTGGAAGTTGAAAGATCCAAATTTTTGAGTAACTAAGGATCAAGACGAAAAATTGGCTTATATTAAAAATTGAAACTAGCTATATGAACGTATTACGTTGTTTTATTGGAAGCAAAGGGCTTATAAAAGCTATGTTTTTGAAAACAACAGAAAATGACAAAATAATAAATAATAAGGACCTCCCGCCTCATACTTTTGGTGATTCCGGACAGGAAACTTATAATATTTTTTACTTGGCCTTAATTCCATATCGAAAGAGTAAACGCTGAAGTTTGATTACTTGTAAATCATGTTCTGAAAACATTATTTCATTGTATATTTCAAACTACATGAATCGGCTTTGGAATTCGCATTTACACGGCTGTCAGGTCTCTTGTTTCTCGTCCCACCATGCATAGCAAGTCAGATCACGTCACTTGTTGCGCGTGGTTGGTTTATTTTGAATAGACTTGTTTCTGGACCAATCAGATTCATAATTTTTGTAGTTGTAGATGCACGGATTTACAAATTTCTGCACGGAATTATCACTTTTTTTGCACAGAAGAACAAAGTAATGGCACTGCTCCCAGCAAAACAAAATTTAGAATCCCAACAAGCCAAGGTGAATCAAACGCTTGATAGTGAGTTAGACTTACTTCCTGACTTGCGCAGTATAATTTTAAACAACTATTCCCCGAAGTTTAGGTGAATAGTGAAATATATTCTACCGAGCCGCGAAGCAAACAGGTGGGTTTTGTGTTTGCAGGAGTGGCTTCTTTGTTTATTTGACGATTTTTCTCTTCCGTGCCAGTGGCCAAACGAGCCGCTATTTTGAAAATTTCGTCTTGAGGTGAATTATCTAGGATACACCGTGTCTGATGAACCAATCAGAGCGCACGAAAAATGCTATCCACCTGTTTAGTTAATATTAAAAACAAAATAGCGTTCGCTTCTCGCCCTGACTCAAAAACTATTATCTGTATCTTGAAAACAGTGACCAAGAAAAAGCAAACACTAACGCCATCGCCATGACAATTCTTTTTTAACTTCCATTGCACAAGTAAAGCTTGGACTGATTATGGTTTGATAATGCTGCAAGACGTCGAAAGAAAGAAAAAGCCTTGTTGTTATGCCGTTTATTTGTAATAATGTTTTGAAACTTTTAATTACCAGAAACAAGAAAAATCTTGTCACTCCCTGTTGATTTTCTATGTTTGTCATAAACTCAACAAATAATGCTTGAAACAAGAAACGTTTCTTGTTACTGCCGTAAAATTGACGAAAAAATACTCAGATTGCTTCATCAAGTTTGATAAGCCTTTTGAATTTTCACTATAACTTTTTACTTTTAGTATTAGTAATAGTATTTGAAACAAGCTTGTGAGAGTTTCCAGTCTACTTATGTCATTAATTTATTATTATATAAATTTGTGAAGACAAATTGTTTTAAAATATTTTAGCTGAGCCGCGCGTGAGGAAACACTCACTGACTCAGTTAAGATGAGTTCTGAGACAGCAGTAGAATTTACAACTTATATTATATTAAAGAAAACCAGACGGTTCTAAAAATTTGAAATTGATCCCTTGCGGCAACAAAAGAAATTAAAAACATGCTTAATGTTCGTGTTCACGTTTTGAAACGGGTTTTCCCTGAGCAAACCAACCAGTTTTAAACCAGTTTCGAAATAACAACAAAAAAATATATTTATCGGCCCACAAACTGCATAGATTTTACCCTGCTATAAGCACCCCTTTCAAAATCCAGTATAAAGAAGTGCACTGTGCACGCAGAGAAATATTAATTCGGGTTCAATTTCTTGCCCAGGGGCTTTCGAGTTAATTAGTACGTTCAGCTACCTTCCGCAACTGTTCAATGGCTGCAGTGAACTCTGGCAGAGCATGGCTGGTCTGCGGAGCTTCGTTTGTCATCCAGTTTCTCGTTTATGGCCTGAGTAACGCTTATTCCACGATGTTTATTGCTTTTCTCAAAGAATTCCAGCAAAGCCAAGCTGCAACAGGTATTTTAATATAAAGAATTCTGTGAAGATATCACGGAACTCATAACACCAACTGTTGACAGGTCAAAGTTCGTTCTGTTTCGTTTTACTCCTAAAGCTATATCTCAATGCATTTCAATTTTGTATTCCTTCGTTTCTCCTACAAGTTGTGTTTCTAAAAGGTTTAGGCAATTTTATTATATTCTACCAGTGTAGCAAGCCAATATAAAGAATGTGCCAAAATGCCGTGGAAAGGATTAGAAAAATTCTGTATTGTCCAGCTTCCGATATAAGGGTTTGAACACGAAAACACCACATAACATATTTCAGCTGAAAACTGAAAGCGAGGCAAAGCGTTCGAACTGTGTTGTTGTTTTTATTGAAACAATACATGTATTGAAAGTAACTATTTTTTATGCAAATTTTATTGCAACCTGACGGAAAAGAGATAATGTTTTATTAACGCCGGCGTGTAATTGCTTTGAGTCTTACCTTGAACTTAAACCAGCCTCTGCTCGTGTACCGTGTAGTCTATAGCGAACGATATATAATATCCGGCTTTGCCAGTTTCAATTTTAGTCCTTTTTTTTAAAAAATACGGTTAAAAGATTTCTCGAACGTCCTCAGAATTGAAACAGGACAGAACAACGATCACGTTCTTAACTTTAAAAGCTACAACAGAAAATTTAGCCCTTAAAAAACGTTTCGTTTGTCATACATGTGTATTTTACATTTCAAAACTGGTCTAAAGAAGGTTCATACTTCTACATGTTTGTTGATTGCAGTCCTATCGGACTGCATGGACTTGCTGCAAAAAACGTCTGTGAGTATTAACAACGGCAAATACAAAACAGATAACAGACAAAGTTTCAGTTGTATTTTAAGATACAACTGGAAATCATGACAACGATCACATCACTCGGGCATGTCGCACATAACCATTCTTTACTGACACCAGCTGACACTGCTCGCTTGTCAAGTGGCAGAGGTCTTCAGCCCAGCAAGTGAGATGTAAGCTAAATTAAAAAGAGCTTTTTTATATATACAAAACAGATCATGGTTAAATTTCTAAATTAAATTTTATTGGCCGGTTCAATCTTCTTAACCTCCTTGCAGACTAAAATTCTACATCGTTTGCTGTGAGAGCGGGAGATCTATAGTATAGAGGACCTAGACTGCTAGAGGTATCTTGTCGCATCGCAGTGAAGGAACTAAAAAACAGCCCGCGGGAGCCGGCTGAGATAAACTAGAACGCCTGTAAAGTTATTTCAAAACCTTTTCTTTGAATGTCGAGTTATAGCATGGGGTATTTTGTTCCATGTATAATACACTGAAACTCGCGCTCTCTTGTTGAGTTATACTGAATCTGACGTTTGTTATAATACAACAACCTTTTCTATAAGAACGTTGAAGCCACAAAATCGCAAAGCTTTTAAACAACACGCTAAGATCACGCTGAGGTTTGGGTTCAGTCGGAGAGCGCTTTTATTGTGCAGAAACTGTGCTTAACTCACTTCCGGCTGAAGTCAAGTCCTGTGCAGACCCGAAATCCTTTTCAAAACAAACCTTCGAGATACTTAAAAACCATTCTCTCAACAATTAGTCAGTAAAGGTAGGTTTTATTAGTAGCATGTATTTAGTAGTCTCCTTTCTTGTTCTCTCGACAAAGAGTTAAAGGAAGCAGGTTTTATTGTAAGATATTGTTCAGTAGTATGTATTCAGTAGTCTCCTTTTAGTTATAATTCATAGACATTTGTAGTAGGATGTATTTGGTAGTCATATCTTTGAAAATTAAAAATTTTAGCATAGTTTTACTAGTAAAATTTGTAATCTAATCTTACCAGGCGAAGAGCCACTGTAGTGGAAGTATTGGTAATAAACCGTTATCAGCATCATCATCATCATCATCATCATCATCATAATCATCATCATTATTATTATTATTATTATTATATTTATTATTATTATTATTTTACATACTGTATTCAGTAGAGATGATTTGTTGTTAAATCGGTAAAACAATAGTAAAGTCTGATATGGAATCGAATGTGGCCGATATACAAAGTTAGCTAGTGACTCATAGTAATAACTGTTTGAAACTCTTTAAAATTGTTTTACTTTGGTCCCGGTGGAGGCCATGTTTCTTGTATGCAACAAATGACAACATCAACACAATCAGTCACATAGACAGGTCCGGCTCGTTTCTGTCTCAGAACCCCTATAAAATTTGTGGAAGTTAATGTCTTAACGTGCTACCCTTAGGGTTGAATGCTGAAAACTGATGTATACACCTACTTTGAAAAAGGTTGACCAAAAAGAAATATAAATCATCAAAGATTTGACTCCAAGGGATGATTGGCAATAGTTTAAAAACTGCGAGTCACTTGTCAATGAATCACATTTGCGTATCATTGCACCTTCAACAGACTGCTGTTTCAGTAATACAGAAAGTGAGAATTACACACGGAGAACATAATAATAAATTATTACTTAGCATTCTACGAGGTCACATCTTTCATGGTTTATGTTTCTTTTTGGTTAACCTTTCTTAAAATAGGTGTACACCTAATCCTAAAAATTGTTTAGCATTATTTATAGGAACACTTGAGGCTGAATTCCTCGAAAAAAGTTAACAATATCCAGCCCCAGCTGCCAAATTAGACGTTCTTATATCATCACAAAAAGAGTGTATTACCAGTCAGTGTCTAGCCAGTTGTTTCAGCTGCACATTGCTATTAGTGTAAATAGCTGACACTTTCTTAGGTTCTTGGGGGCACCTATACATTTCCCGCAAGGTCTCACAAGCTTAACTTATATCGTGCATGTATATTGTTGTTGCTCTGTTCGTGATTTAAGGACCCTTTACACTGCTTTTACTTTATCAAGTAGTTTCAAGTAACTGCCAGCTGACGTCTGATCCTGTGACGTCATCTGCAAAACTGTATTATTAAACCCTGCTATTAAAGCAGTACTTTGGGCTAAGAATCAACTTTAAGAACATTCAGGAGAGAAAATTAAGTCTTTTAAACACTGAGGAGTAATTCAATAAATGCATAAATTTTATTTGTGCCTTGTCTCGCGAATGGGGCTGTGAACGGCATGATACACGGTTTTGCAGGCGTCCTCGCCCCTGATTGGCTAATTCCAGGGACTCAGATCAGCTGGTGATTCTTTTGAATGCCTAAAGCTCTGGAAAAACTAAAGTGAGTTTTTCAAAACTGTTTGGTTGCCATATTATTATATATTAATCATATGGTTACCACGCTTTTGGTACAATCACGTAACTGTTAACTTCAAAAGACTGATAAATTATATGTTGCAAAAAAGAGAACTTGAAAACCGTTGGAATGGCTTGCCTGTTAATCAAATTTAAGTTTACCTTTATAGCTTGTAAATAAAGAAGAAAAAGCCATTAGTATAGTGACATCATCATCTCGTTCTTGTTAGTCAAAAAACCCCAAAGATATATAGGCAAAATCCTATTTTTGGCTGTCATTGTGACGTCATAACCAATAAGGTAACTTCGAGATCATGTATTTAAGTACAATGAGTAATGCACGACAATTGCGCAGTGTTTCATTACTTGACGAACACTAATAAGAAAACTAAGTATTGGAGGCGGTTTCCGACCCTTCCTACCCTAAGGCTGCAAAGATTTGTGTATTTTTGATCAGCTTACAATCAACTGCGTTTTGTTTCCCAGCATGGATCGGATCCTTGGTTCTGGGATTAAATTTCTTCCTTGGGCCGTTCACGACTGCTCTGTGCGACCGCCTTGGATGCCGGGTAGTGGCCTGTACTGGCAGCTTCTTCTTATTCGCCGGCTTGCTGTTGACGTCATTTGCGAACTCGTTTGACCTGTTATTCCTGTCGTACGGGACGTGCATCGGGTTAGCATCAAGCCTCTGTTACACGTCATTTGTCATCATCCTAACAAAGTATTTCAAGCGACATCTGTCGCTGGCCACAGGTATTGGTATGGCAGGCTCAGGCCTCGGTACAATGACGATAACATCGACAGTCAGCCTTTTAATTGCCAAATATGGCTGGAGGTTTGCGTTGCGCTGCCTGGCCAGTACTTCAGTGTTAGTTTTTCTCTGTGGACTTTCCTTTGCACCCTTGAAGAAGGTATCAGATGTAAAACGCGTCACTAAGGAAAACAAGCTACCAGAGAAGCCCCTCAAAGCTTTGGTCGGAGTTCTGTTTGACACGACTGTGTGGAAAAACAAAGCTTTCGTCATCTGGGTTTTCGCCATCGCGCTGGTATTCTTTGGAGACTTCGTGCCGTGTTTCTTCATTGTAAGTGTTATGGTAATCACTAACTGAGTGGAGTAACCGGGCTAAAACGCATTCCTCGTAGAAACCATCTTAGCATCAGCACAACTTGTGTTTGAAAACAAAAAGATGAATTTTTTGTTTGATCAAAAGGAGGTTTATAATCATAGAAATTTAGCAAGAAAAACTGATTGGAATGTCAATGAAAAGAGCAATACAACTGCAGCAGAATCCGAAACTGAAACAAGCTTCATCAAACGTATCTTTTTCTTAAACAAAAACGGTTGCCATTTTTTTTAGTTTTGATCGACTTATATATGTTGCAGAGAAAGTTAGTTTTAAAAAGTTGAAGGAACTAACGGTCTTCTTGATTCTCAGGTCCGCCTGGCAACCGATTACGGTGCGCCTCTCGCAGAAGCCTCCATGTTGCCCGGATACCTGTCCATTGCTCAGTCCTTCGGCAAGCTGTTGTTCGGAAAACTCGCCGACTTGAAGGGAGTCAACCGATTGTTCCTTTACCAGATCGTGTTGCTCGTCCAGGGAATTGGCACCACTCTGTGTCCGCTGATCACAACATACTGGGGGCTCGTGTGCTTCACGGTGCTGTTCGGTTTGACCGATGGCGGTTTTGCGCTTATGCTGGGACTGGGGATGTATGATGTGGCGGGGCCTCGGATGATGAGCAAAGCGTTCGGGGGGATGTCGATGGTCGTCTCCATACCACTGATGGCGGGGCCTGTTGTCACCGGTGAGTTAATACAACACATTTAAAAAAAAACTGATATAGTATTTAATGAATTTGTTAGTTCAGCCGGTTCAATTTGGCTTGTGCCAGTTTCACGTGAATGTTTAAGATTGGTAGAGTTGACTAGCGATTGAAGATTTGGAAACTGAAGAAAGGTCAACGGCTTTGACGCCAGTTGCTGAAAATACACTTTCTTGTGTTCTCGTTTATTATTTATAACTTAATTGTGGTGAAAAGTGCGAACGGCACGAGCTGAAGCTAACAGTTATTAAAGCAATCGCATAAAAGGGAAATTTGTTTGCGACACTCACGTCCTCTACAATTCACGCTGCATTTTTTTCGACCGTGGCCAGGTGGTAAACTTGGTGTAATGTCACGTTAAACGTTTTGTTTTGTGATTTAACTCGTCGCCGCCGCGATACTGATTGCTAAGTAAGCCAATGTTCACTAACAGTAATTACGTTCCTATTCCAGGCCTAATATACGACTTCTTTAAAACATACACCGCTGCTTTTGTGCTCGCGGGCGGCACAACAACCACTGGAGTGTGTCTAATGTTTCTAATACCCTGGCTGTCGACCAATGAGAGTTCAAAGAAACGAGAAGTCGTTCAACATTCGGACAGTGCCCCGTCTGAAACAACGAGAGCAAACACAAAACGGGAAAGCGCGGACGATTACATCGACAGAAACTTACAAGTTGTTAATAGGAGGTCGTATTTAAAAGCATTGGATGTAAATCATATTAGACCTAACAGTTTTATTGTGACATCTCTTCCCAGCCTTTTGTTAACAATACAGACAGAGAACTTTGGAGATCAGCATTCCCTTGACGAATCCTTAAACAACGAAATGTCAAGTTCCTCACTGCATTTCTTAAACAAGGACGCGTTTTCATTGAAAGAACAGAGTAAACCTTTAATGAAAACATCTCAGAATTCCAGTTCTCCATTCGATCTCAATGACGACAAACAAAGTGGCCGAGAGGAAACGACGAGTTCAGGGATTGGGAGCGACAGTCGGAGCTCAGTTCTCACCCAGACCTTCTCGGACGTTTGCACTAGTTCCCAGTCGTCCATCGAAAGTGTTGAGGGCGTGGCTACAAGGAACGGAAAAACATTTGAAATCCCTAATGTTGGATTGTCTAACTTTGAGTCTTTAGAAGCTGAACAGATTGATGTATGTAGTTTAGAGATGGAGAATATACTCGAAGGCAAAACAATGGCAACTCTTTGTGATCCAATATCTAACACGCCCAGTTTGAAAAGCTCGCTGTATATTGTTGAAACTTTTATTAACATGCTTAACAGCTCCCACAATAGGCCTAATGCAGCATGGTGTATTTATTCGGCGTCCGAGACAATAGTTTGAGAAAACGCTTAATTCCTACATCATTGTTGTATGGTTGTTAAACTTTACATACAAATTCAATAATTGCGGTTCCGGCATGCTTTCTGCCTGATGCGCCACGGGTTGAAAGGTTTTGATGAAATGATTCAACATTCCCTCAATTAGGTAATACCAAGCAGCAAACTGGTTGTTGGAATTTATTACAAAAAGACTGCAAGTCATGATACTAAACTCAACGAAACGATCGAAGTTTGATCCGTCTGAAAGATAGTGAGCCCCAAAGCAGCTCATAACGTCGGCGCTTTCCCAGGCCGGGCTTCAGTAATGCTGAAAGTACCTGACTCCCCCTAAACGGGACATTATTCAATCACGGGCAAGAGAAAATAATCCTACGACTATCTTCTCTTGATCACGGGTGCATTAAACAGCTGATTAGGTCAGTCTATTACAACAATGAAGTGGAATGTCTTGTTGCCTCATGTTTGGTGATGGATTCATCCTGGTATCACAGAAGGCCAAAGGCTTTTCAAATAAACTCTACATCTAATTATTATTAAACAAAACCTCGTCAAACTCAGTGGAAGTAGATTTGAAGACAGGCTAAACTAAGGGAGTGATTTAAGGAATAAAAGTCAAGAAATACAATAAAATCACTCCCCAGTTCGACGACTACGAGAAACGTGAAATGAACGGACATATTCTTGGGACCAACAATTTTATCTCAAGAGGGGTAGGGGGACTTATCCTATAAAAGGTTGGTTTATCATCTTCTTTTTATGGGATTTCAAAATGGGGGGTCTTGCTATGTTTTAGGATATCGCTATGCATGTGATTAGATTTACTGGGCCCAGTTGTACGAAGAGTGGATAACTTTATCCTGCGGATAAATCGCTATCCAGTGGACAAAATTGGCGCGTTTTTGTTTTTGATTGGACAGCGCGCCAATTTTATCCACCGGATAAGGATTTATCCGCTGGATAGAGTTATCCACTCTTCGAACAATCGGGCCCTGGCTATTAGAGTTCCATAGTAAGTCGTCCAGCATAGATACATTCAAGAAGTTTTACTGGTTAAAAGGGCTACCACAACTAGGACAAAACCCTAGCTGAAAAACACTCTTTTTTCTGCAAAGGTTTTCTTGGTGTAAGTAGCCGAGAAAAGCGACAAATCTTGCAAGTAGACGGTGAGGTATGGCAACGTGCCTGATTTCTTTAGACCACAAAACGTTCAGGGCCCAGTTGTACGAAAAGTGGATAACTTTATCCAGCGGATAAATCGCTATCCAGTGGATAAAATTGACGCGTTCTTGATTTTGATTGGACAACTTGCCAATTTTATCCACTGGATAGAGTTATCCACTCTCCGTACAACTGGGCCCAGAGCATTAGCAACCTACACGTCAGTCTTATAAAATACAAAATTCTTCAACTGTACAACAAAACAACCGTAAACTTTCTTTTTTGTTTTTTCCCTTCATGAATGGTAGAAGTGAAACTAAGAATAAGGGCTAACTAGAACCCACTCCATCATCCATCCATCTAACTATTTATCCATCCATCCATCCATTTCTCCATCAATCCATCCACCCCTTCCCCCAGTCCATCAATCTGCCCATTCATCAATAAATTCGATTTCGTCCAGAGGGCATTACTGGCCGAAGAAATTGTAAAGGCCGATACAAGAGGGCAAACAAAGACAGAAGATTTTTTGGCGAAGTTCATAGAATAACTAAAAACGAAAACCGTGGAAGACGGAACTTTACAAAAAAGAGAGACGGAAACAAAATAAAAGTATTGACATCAAAGGTTGCGTGGAAAAATATTGTAAGCCAATAGTTTCTCCACCCCACCCCCCTGAAGTCAAACTGCTTGTTTGATGAGCGCACCCTGAAGCTCGACACGTCAAGTCACGTTTACACTGAAATGGGCCGACCTAACAATGGACTAAATTGCATTTGTTCCTCATTCTTTTCATTGAATGCGGTACAAAAAAGACAAACATTAAATTAAGAATTGAAAAATAGTTTTGAAATAAACAAAAACTGCACTCTTTACTCCATGCTAGTTGTTACTGAATTTCCAAATCCAGCTTCTTCAACCTTGTATTTTTACAGATTGTGCAGTTGTTTCAGATGTCTACAAATTGTTTCTAAGATTAGACTACAGTAACTGCGGAAGTTTAAGACACTTTAAGCAATACGTTCCGCATTCATAACGAACAAGGCTCATTCTATTAATGGATAAGACGAAGTCATACAGCTGTTCAACTTTTAAACAGCTTATTTAGACACCACTTTAAAGCAGTGCTTAAGAGCAGTTGACCCTTTTAAGATTGGTTCACGATTTATGTGTTCATTCAAAACTACTCAAAGTTTAGCAGACGAAATATGGGATTATATTAAACTGAATCACTCAGGATAAGCAAATATAGGTCGGTCAAACTCGAAACGTATACTCCCCCGCTTTCCTTATTAAAATATTTTTAATTACTATATGCATGTCTTCTCTGACGCAGTTAAACTGGAGTAATTAACATCAAGAAATAGTACACGCAAATATAGCTGAATAGAAAAATATATTTTAGAATAACAACAAAAGAAATAACAACAACGACGATGGCGATAACGTAAGAGGATAACGATAATGACGATGATGGCGATGTTAACGATGATGATGAATACTATAACGGGTGATAAAAACTATTTTGGGCGCTATTCAAGTCATGTTTTACAGTTGAATTCCGGTAACTCGAATTGCCAAGGGAAACTGAAATTACTTCGAGTTGTCGGGGTCTCGAGTTGTTATCTAAAGGCATGCAGCCTTTGCAGTTAAGTTGATAAATGGTTTTTTTGTATCCAAGGCAAAAGAGGATTCCATTTACTATAATAAGTTTCTAAAGCTTCTCTCTTTTGTGCTATGGTTTGAGTTATAGGGTTTTTGAACAAAAAGACCAGAAACACTTGATTAAAGTGGTTTTATGCTTTTACATGTTTTATTGCATGAATTTTACCAATGTGGAGCATGAAAAAACAAAAGAAAACAAAAGCATGAAAACAACAAGTTATATAATTTATTTGCATCTAGCGGGAATGTTTAGTGCTAAATCTGACTTTAATATTTGTTGCAAAATCTATTCACAAACCCACCTCGACTTACTGAGAGTAAACTTGAACGCAAAGTACTTGAAGAGAAGTAAATATCGTTTCGAGTTCTACTTATGGAAGTTCGAAATATAGTGGTTATATTTTTTCTTTTTTTCTTTTGCTATCGATTATTTTATTTTTTTATCCTTACCGTCATATATCGTAATGCAAGGGCAATCTTTTATTAAAACAGGCCAAGAAAAAGTTTCGAAAGCTCTTCGAACCGAAATATCTGAGCTACGGCAAAGCCTCGAAATGGAAAAAACCAAGACCTTTGCGCTGGAAAACTACTCTAGCAGGGCCGTAGCCAGACACAACATTTAGGGGGGCATTTTC